>BEHA01000875.1:142302-153452 GCA_002897215.1 Eschscholzia californica subsp. californica
GGCTTGTCATATCTTGGGAAGCAATTTGCCTAATACCCTTCAAGTAATCTCGAGTGAGAGGGGGCAAATAATGCTTTAAGGAAAGTGTACTTAGTACACGTTTCAAGCCTCTAATCTCCATCCCTCTTTTATTCATCATTATTTGTATTCAAAGACAATATGTTTAACATTATATAGAATCGGACCAAAATATCACCTTTTCTCTTCTTCAAACGGACACCAGCAAAATACATCTTTACCGGGAAAAAGAAAAGAAGCAACGATCTAGTTAATTCCTTTCATTCACGAGGTTTGTTCCAATTATCCGTCTAAAACAATTTAGGTGTGAACCTGAATACTTGAGTATTTATATAAGGACAAAATCCAAAGATAACTATATATTTTTTTTTTTTTTTTGTTGAAAGAAATCCAAAGATAACTAGAAAATCAGAATGTGATCCTTACCAACAATGGGTAGGAGTGATCCTTTTCATAATGTGGCCAGGACTCATCACCATTTAGGAACTTCTAGTGACGCAACCAAACTTCCTCATCGTAGTTTTCAGTTACACTAAAATGCAAACCGACCTCGTTCAATTTCTCTAGAAACTTGTCCAGAGAATTTCCTCTTTCTCGACATAGAAATATTGCCTCGGAATCCTCTGAATGTAAAAGCAAGGACTTAATGGTCCGTGTTTCTCTAGAAACTTGTCTAGAGAATTTCCTCTTTTTCGACATAGAAATATTGCCTCAGAATCCTCTAAATGTAAAAGCAAGGATTTAATCGTCCGTGTGAGGCCGCCATGGAACTCCTTGAAGAAGGTGCTGCAGAGCAGGTATATCCGTATATGTCAATATGTGTCAGGAATTTAGTTGAGCATGCCTAACACCTAACAAAACAAAAATTGTCTGAAATGCTTTACATAATCATGATCTATGTAATCTTGTAACAAATTCTGTATAATAGAAAGATGACCTGAATGTTGAATAGTTGGATACAACTAGTGGAGTACATAAAAAAAAAGAAAAAAAAGTATCTCGCATATTAGCAACAGATTACAGACCCATAAGATGCAAGTTAGTCAACAAATAAGAAACAGAGAAGTCTTTTGGATCCTTTTAGATAAGTTTCCCTCCTCTAATTATTAGAACTTTAGTTGTTTCCGGTTAAAAATACAAATAAGTATATTTCAGATTTATGCAAGTATTTCAATTATTTCTTCGAGTTCTTGTTGAGGGTTTACATTTTATTTCAAGTGTAAACCTTCCTATCTGACAAGGTTTTCACAAAACCACCATATAACATCCAAAAAATTTAAATTTAGGATCACCCCAGAGCAAAAGTGACAATGCTTAGAAAACAATGAAGGAATAAATAAAATTTAGGGTTATTTTGCGAAAGGAACGTAGATAAGTACCGGGTTTTGCGAAAGGGACATGACTATTTATTATTTTGCGAAGGGGTCGTGGACTAACATTGACCGTTAAATAAATGTTAAATTTAACATCACATTACATGAATAGTTAACATCATTCATCTTCTTATTTTTTTTCTTTCTTCCACCTTCGATTTTAATCGAAAACTGAAAGAGGTGTTGTCGCTTGAGTTTTACTAAGAGATTGTGCCGACAAGAGAAGAGCTTAGGATTTTTTTTGGTTTTTTTTTAATTTTTTTTTTTTTACGAATCCTCGTCACACTTCTTAAATTCCTTTTACTTTCTAACTCTTTAAATTGAGTAGACAGAATAAAGTTTAGATTTATATTCATGTGCTTTTATATTTTTTTTCTCTCTTGTTTATGTCGGAGTTGAAATTTTGCTTCCTTTTTTATATTTCACATAAATATATTTTGATTGTATCATTTATTCATCATATATTAGATTATGAAATTCATTATTTAAATGTGTAATGCTAGAAAATCTAGAAAAATAATGTTTTTCAAGGTGGATGTCTTTTTTTCACCTTTGCGAATTTAGTGTCAAAATAGCATAAACTTCTTAAATGTAACAATACTAGGTTCCCACCGCGCCCTACGGGCGCGGTAGATCCCTCTTGGCTAACGCCGTTGTGGTTCATTACGCCCCGATTTTACGAGTAAAGTGTTTTCGAGCATACTCCGAGTCTGCTTATACTGTGGGATCTATGATCACGCCGTTGACATCATGTTGGGTCGAGCTTACCCAAGAAGTGTATGTACAATGATGCCCATTTTCACACTTTTTGGTGTCATGTGTTTACTTGTCATCCGAAATCAGTACGTGATTTCATTCGAAATCAGTACATGATTACGGATGACAGGTATTCGCGTGACCCCACATTGTGTGAAAATGGGCATCATTGTACATACACTTCTTGGGTAAGCTCGACCCAACGTGATGTCAACGGCGTGATCATAGATCCCACAGTATAAGCAGACTCGGAGAATGCTCGAAAAAACTTTACTCGTAAAATCGGGGCGTAATGAACCACAACGGCGTTAGCCAAGAGGGATCTACCGCGCCCGTAGGGCGCGGTGGGAACCTAGTTATCATGTATTTCATGGTAAAAGAGCCTCAATTAATAATGAGTGGTTTCCAAATACGATTTCAGCAAAGATAACAATGATTTCAACAAAAAAAAAGTGATCACAACAAACAATCTAAAATTGTTAAAGTAAGAACTGCTTCTTTAATAAAATATCTTTCTCATACACAAATTTCTTTTTAAATTTCTTTCAGAAACCTGAAAAGCGATATTATTTCAAAGGTGAAAAAGAACCAAAAGGTTAATTCAAAAGATCGCTAAACCATGGATAAAGTTGTGGAAGTCTTTACGCCATTCCAGGAGCTCGAGGACTTGGCGATTTTATCTTATCGATCTCCTTCATCTGAACCATATCACAGAAAGTAGAAATAAGAAGAAATAAGAAGGTATCTGACAACTGAAATAAACTCAACCAAAATATTAGGATCACCAACTCTTCATTGCGAACTGACAACTGATATAAACCTAACGACCTTCAGTAGTATTTTAAATTTTCGAGTGTACCCAGTGTTTATACTTGTGAATATCTTGCATCTTTTGTGTTTTAAAGTTTGTTTTATATCTTCTTAAACACCCTAAGATGCATAATAAAATAAAATAAAAAACAGAAGAGTCATTCCACATTTCTTCAAACACTTTAAGTTCACATAAAATTTAAGTAAATTAAAAATTGATTGAAGCCACATTATTCTTTCATGAGAGAAATGTAACGTCTGAAACACAATATAAAAATTGAGGCGAGATAAGATGAATTTATGTTTAGCGGGATTTAAAGGTAGTTTCGATTTGGGAGACTTTTCGTACATTCACAAACACAGTTCATCGAAAATATAGTGACGTATTGATAAGTACTGAAATGTTTTGACTACTCATTGCTACATGAAATAGTTCGAAATTTTATAGGTATCAAAATATCACAACAGGAAAAATAGAAGTGAATACATGAAATAGTTCAAATACTAATCAGCATATAATATTAACCAATTCAGACGATCATTTCTTCAAACACCTCGTGAGAAAGATGTGAATAACATTCACAACTGAAGTTTTAGCATATAACAATAACCAATGAGATCAACAAAACATAACCAAATTTGGTTCACAGCCAAATCAGTATATAACATTAACTTGAGAAAATGTATTCATTGTATTTGTTAGGCAAAAGATACCAAAAATAAATAAAAAATAATATATTTGACCCCACATCCAACCCAAGAAGATGAAGGAAAAAAACACAAATGAGAACAAAGAGCGCGAAGAAATTGCCTTACGTAGTAGTTGTTTTCATTTTTTTTCTCTGCAAAAAAAAATATAACAAAAGAATTAGAAATTCAGTCGGGCGCTTATTCAAACACCACAAACACAACTTAAAAGACTTCAAAGAGTTAAAAAAAACAAATTGATTTGCCGAAAGAAATTCATTCCCTTAAAAGTAGAGAGAAGGGGTAGAAGAAGGGAAAAAGAGAAACAAACTGAATGTTTAGTGTATTTGAACTTTGACAATTAGAAACACTTCTAATCTTGACCAAACTTCCAAAAACTCCAAGCATACCTCCCTGCAATATAGAAGATTAAAGCTTTAACAAAAAACAACCCCACATAAAAGTAATCACAGTACTAAAAAGGAGAAGAAATAAAAAAGTGGAAAACTCCACAATACTTCAAGCCAACACAAAAGTAATCACATAACTTGAACCATTTCTGCCATACTTCCCTGATCCAAATCAAACAACCACGAAAGAGGAAAAGAAGATTTCGATGGAGCTAGAGGGATATCAATATCAAAACTGATTTCAGGAGTAACTACTCAGAACTGTTTTGAGAGAATCAGATAGATGGAGAGAGACACGAACTTCAAGCCTTTCTACAATACCTCCCTGCAATTTAGAAGATAATCAAAGTCGAACTCAAAATCAAACAACCACGGAGAAGGAGAGGAAGATTTGGATGAATAATAAAAAGAGTTTTGGATATTACTTACTGTAATCAAAACTGAATTTGTCGATAGATATTGAATGTCGATGAAGGTGGATGGATAAAGAGCAAAACTAAAGTTGAATGAGAAAGAGAGAGATTCATAAAGAGAGGGGGAACCAGTTAGATAGAAACTGAATTTAAGAAGTTGCCCAAAACTGTTCTGCGAGAGAGTCGAAGTAATAGTTGGTCAATTTTGCTTTGCATAAAAGTGAGTCGTTCTAACCTGTAACAAAAGAAAAACATTCGTAAGAGAAATATAATTGGCAAGACATAGATATTGAGAGATAGATTATCAAACTATAAGAAAAAAAATCATATAAGAACACAAAGACAAAAGAGAAAGAGAGAGATTGTATACCTCAAGCCCTAACAAACAGAACTATTGTGAAAAACTATAATAATAGGGCAATCCCTAAAAATTGTAAAACCAACCTGCATTCTTGTCATTTAAGATTTTAATATTTTTGGGAGATCAAAGAAATAGAAGGTAAAGAAGACAATAACAGTACAACATGACCCATTACAATAACAAAAAAAAATTGTTTCCTGCAAAGAGAAAAGAAGATTAGCCTAAAATAAATCAATAGAAGCAAAGAAAACAAAGTGAAACTGAAACAAAGAGAATCTGAAACTGAGACAGAGAGAACTATCCGAAAAAAAGTTCACCTTGGACAGACTCTTAGAGGTTGCTAGCCTCTAACTCACAATCTCTAAGAAGCATTTACTCATACGATTTGTGTCCCACTAAAAGGTGAGAAATAAAAACTAACTTGGTACAGATTGAATGGAGATAAAGTATGCTAAAAACCTCTAATTCATATTGGATGGATATCAACCAAACCATAAAATTATGCCATGTTTGAATGCATAAAATTACGTGTGAAAAAAATAAGATCTTAAGAGAAACCCAGGAACCCTTTCTTCAACTGAATTAGTAGTTCACCGTTGTAGCCATGGTCAATATTATATTCACTAACCATTAGATTGTTTTTTAAACACTGGTAACAAAAGTATTAAGATGCATAAACCATTAGATTATGAGACAAAATTTACCTGGAAGAAGAAGAAGAAGAAAAGGAGACTTCAAAACTGAAAACTCAAACTAACAAAATTAGATGAAACTAACAAAACAAAATTCAACAAAAATTAAATAAAGAGAAATTAAATTCCTGTCACAATACAGGGGGAATTTTGTAAGGAATTAAAACTGAACACCTTATTAATGTGAAACTACAAAATTGAACACCTTATTAATGTGAAACTACAAAATTAAAAACTAAAACATTCTGCTGAAAATGACTGATTTATTTTTTTAAACTAACCTCAGAGACATTTCTTCAAACACCTCTACTACAACTTGATTTTGATAGAGAATTCAGTTTTGCCAATAAGAAGCAAAACTGATTTTGAATCAAAGAGAGGGAGATACACCGAGGGATGCTTAGAAACTGAATTTTGGAGTGGGGCGAAACTTAATTTTGAGAGAGAGAGAGAGAGAGAGAAATGTAGTAGTCGGTTAGAGCCCTTGCAGGAAATGAGCCGCAGTTGAAGTTGGAATTTGGAAGGATAGAACGTGGGAAGTTAAAATAAATTGTTTGTTAGATGACTAATATAACCTCAGCTAGGGTACTCAATTACTAAAACATTTACACTGTATAGATTTTGGAATATTTTCACTCGTCGGATGCAAAATCTGTTCAAATAATGAACGGTCAGACTTATCCCCTGGATAACCGACTGAGCTGTTTTAATATAATAGATATTTTTTAAGTAATGGAATTAGATTAATGGTGTTAGAACTTAACCGGTCAACACTAGTCCACGACCCTTTTGCAAAAAAAATAAAAGGTCATGCCCCTTTCGCAAAACCCGGTACTTATGTATGACCCTTTCGCAAAATAACCCTAAAATTTAAATTAAAAAAACATCCAAAAAATACCTAAATTTTTCTGCATGAGACAACCAATAATAAGCAAGGACATCTTCTGATGGCCAAGGACCTGCACAAGACAAACGTAAATAATTAAGCATATCCAAAGATGACCATATAGTATCTACCATGTTACAGAGGAAACATCCGTATATTACTGGAAAGTTGGGAAAACTTACCAAAATTGCAGAACATATGCAAATAACACGTCTTAATTCAAAGTAAAGTTAATGGAAAGTTTAGCAGTTATTACAATATTCGCGCGTTTCTAGTTCACTACTTTGATCTATTACTAACTGATAGTAGCACAATAAGAATTACCTTGATGCACTTGAAGAGTCATTAGATTGGACGGCTTACACCGTGTGAGCACGTTCATAGTGATTCAAGAAAAATTTAAAGCACCTTTGCAAAATATGCCAGTGGGTTAGGGATCAGCTATTAAACTCTCGAGTACATTGGGAGAACTGGGTTATACAGTATATAATTGGGATATGCTACTTTGTATGAAGTTGAGTTAGCCCCACTAATGGTTCCCCTTTGGGAGCATTCTAGCATAGGGTACTGCCACAATTATCCCTTTTTCTTTTTTTTTTTCTTTTTTTTTTCTTTTTTTTTTTTTTTTATGAAAGTAGGTATATGTCTAAAATTTATTAAATCAAAATATTGGCTTTATCCGTCGTCAATAGACTTACAATGCAATTAGGGGTATTAAGAACCTCTCAAATTTGAGTTATATTCTCATCAAGAGCAAACTTAGCTAATAAGTGAGTAACTTCATTAATCTTACGCGGACAATATTGAAATTAAACGTTCTAAAAAATTGCAATTTCCGATTGGATTTTCGATAGTATAGTCCTGATCCTCCACGGAGGGTCTTCGTCTGATCTTGAACAAACTTCAGCCACAACCATTGCACCTCCTTCGATAATACAGTTCCAACTATGCAATGATTTCGCTCAAGCAATGGCTAGTTTAGCCGACGTTGCTTCAACTACTAATGCGTTTGAAGATGTGATGATCTTTGTGCAAGCTGTAACAAAGTTTCCCTCATAGTCTCTACAAATTACTGCAATTGCCGCGATTTGTTCCTTAAACGTCGCATCAAAATTAAACTTCATCGATTTTAAAAGAGGGGGAACACACTTCACCAATTTCACATGGTTAGAAACTCTCACATCGATTATCTATGTGTAAGACACCAACAACACAAACATTTTTTGTTTGTTGAAAAACAACACAAACATTTGATCATATAATAATCACAAACTTTTTTAACAAAGAAAGGATATATAATAATCACAAACCTAGTCACAAATTTTATCCTACATTCACTTTACATTATGAAGACACGGCTAAGTTTCACACACAAATGCCATTTTCTTCCCAAATAGTAATGAAGTTCAACCCATCACGACCTTCCCTTCAACTATGTGGATTTCCGACTCTCTGTATCCCAGCCACTTAATTGCAGGTTTATACTCTGTAGACATGAAAATCATGCCACGTGGCCTCACACTTCCATAATCTTCCAACTCTTTGTTTCAATAATTCATCCTGCATTCCAACAAAAATAACTGTAAGCAAATAAAAGAAAATCGGGATACACATACGAACAATCGTGACTAATGCAAGTGGCAAACGTACGTTATTAAACCTCGATGACTAATGCAAGTGGCAAACGTACGTTATTAAACCTCGATGACTACTCAACCTGCCAATTTTTTGACTTACTGATAGCATGCCAGTTGCACATCTAAAATGATGAGAATGAGACATGGTTTTAACTGAGAAGAGCACATTACTAATAAAAGTCAGGGATTTCAGTAAACGCATTATCAAAAGTCGGAGATTTCAGTAATTATCCCAAATTCTTAAACAAGAATGTTGGATTTTGATTTTAAAAGTGTAGCATATGGGTTATTTTCAGGAACTTGTCTCTAAATTTAAACGTCAACTCTCTCAACAAAAAAAAACAAATAAAAAAACATAAACCTTAACTTCTAAATTGTAAATACCAAAAAGAAGCTCTTTGAACAACCCACTATTTAAGTAGCTTCGTGAATACTCTCATAAAAAAAAAAAAGTAGCTTCGTGAATACCACTGACCAAATATCCATTTTTTTTAGTTGTTGTTGACAATCTGACGAAATATCCATGAACCTCGATAAAGTGAAAATTGGAGGGAAAATGTAACATTATTCTGAGTGAATTTTGGAGGGAAAATGTAGCATATGGGTAAATTTGGGCGGCAAACATGGGAAATTGAAGAGAGTGATATAAGCAGAAAGAGGAGAGATAAAGTATCTATCTAAATTCTACCCTACTCATACTCATGGTGGAAGACGGAGGAGATGGAACAATTGCTGATGAATATGGGTTTCCCTCAGGAATTGGCTTCACAGGCTTTGGCAGCAACTGGTGGTAAATCCACCATTGAAGCCACAGAATGGTTTCTTCTTTCTCAATCCCACAAACACCAACAACCACCAACAACCACCAACAACCACCAACAACTCCAAACCCTAACCCTTCTCCCATCCAACCCAAACTCGATCGATTCTTCACTTCCAAATCTCGCTCCCCGCAAACTCCATTTACCCAAAACCAACCTCCCCATCCCCCTCCCACTCTTTCACATCAACAACAAACGACAACAACAACAACAACTAGAAAATGGTGGTGGTAAAGAGGAGGAAGAATCTTGTATGAAGCGGCCCAAATCATTGCCATCCCAACTGCAGTCTCTTCTCCTTCAACAACCCTTGGTCGAGAGGATGCGACCTCGCAGCGTTGAACAAGTATTAGGTCAAGACCATATCCTTGGTAACAATTCATTCCTTACCTCTTCATTCATTGACTACTAATAGGATACGTTACATAAGGAGGATCGAAAATAGGAGATCCGGCGGTCAAGATAAGTTGCAGAAATAATATACGTGTGTAACACGTGTATGTACGTGACGGATCGAGAAGACGAGATCCGACGATCAAGAAGAATTCGGAATATATTTGAAGATACGTGAAGATATTAGAAGATATGTGAAGATATGTAATATTAGTATAATATATTCAGAATATCTCTTGTAACTATCTAATGGTAATATTAGATAGATTTTGTATTATTTCCTAGTTTAGTAATCAGAAACTAGGAAACCCTAAGTCATGGGTTCTAGGATTCAAACTCATCGAGTTATGTCTGACCAATGTAACCGATCAACACCCACATACAATTATTTGTGGTGAATTATAATAAAGAGTTATTTCTCCGTGGATGTAGGTCTTGAGTATTCGACCGAACCACGTTAAATTATCGTGTCTTTACTTTAAATTCATATCTCCGATTATTTATATAATCGTGAATTTAACATGGTATCATGAGCAGGTTATTTGTTCGTGTTTTATGCTTCCGCAAAATTTCCAACACTTTTATTCGTTGTGACATAATTAATCGATCAATTACTTTGACGATTTTTTTT
The DNA here is from genome assembly GCA_002897215.1 of Eschscholzia californica subsp. californica. Classification (NCBI taxonomy): domain Eukaryota; kingdom Viridiplantae; phylum Streptophyta; class Magnoliopsida; order Ranunculales; family Papaveraceae; genus Eschscholzia; species Eschscholzia californica. Next base: position 152,191 of record BEHA01000875.1, read on the forward strand.
CCCAAGTTATTCTTGTGAATATCATATTCCAATAAATTTTTTATATATCATTGCGATTCAATAATCGATAAGTTATTTCGTCGATTTCTTTTCCCCAAGTTAATCTTGTGATTATTTCTCATCGGTGTTACAAAGAAAAGGAAAATGCAGTCTTCATGGTTGGTTATGTAAAAAAAAGGTATGTTCTATATTTATTCCAAATTTTCAAATTTTTTCTGATTTTTTCGAATTTTTTTAGACCTAAAATAGGTCTGAAATTAAAAATAGATTTTTCAGAACCAAAATCTCAGATCTGGTTCGTTTTGAAACAACCAGAACCAATTTCCCGTTCCGGAACAAAGAAAAACACGGATTTTATCTAGTCCCGCGACCAAACAGACCCTTAAAAGAAAAACTTAGACCACCATGACCGAGTCAACCATGTTTGACCCGAGATTATTTTCAACCCGCTGACTAAAGTCAGCAGACTAAGACCCGACTCTTTCTTCTTCTTCCCCGCGTGAAAAACCCTAGGGTTTGATTCCGGCGACATTAGCCGGCAAAATTTTCATTCCAACTCGATCCTTTCATCGATTTGGACATCATATACCAACCACCAAAGATCTCCCTTTTGATTTGGTGAAGAATCAACCATTTTATAACCCGAAAATTCATATTTTTTTGGAGCTTTCTCTCTCTACAAATCGATTCAACTCGGTTCGATTCTTGGCCAAGTTTGATTGAATAGAATCTTCCAATCATAGATTAGGAGTTTTATGCACATTACAGATGATTTCTATTGTTCAATTTTAATCCTAAATCGAGATTTGGAAAACCCTAACCTTTTGTTAGCAATCTAGTTTTCCCCAAATTAAATACTTGGGACAGTTTTTCTTTTTTGCCACAGTTTGGTGTGACAAACTTTTGCCACAGTTTTCTACTGTTGGAAATATTTTTTTTTGTGATAGTGATTTCTTCCTGTCACTTATACCCAACTATTTATAGTTGTGAGGCAATTTTCTGTCCGATATGTGACACTAAAAATTGATTAATTTCATCTAATTTTCTTTCCGGATATACCCGTGACATTTTCAAAGTCATACTTTGTTTATGACGATTTTATTTCTCTACCAAAATTTTGGACTTTTCTTTGGACGGAGAAAGAATTCCTATTTTGGATTTTCATTCCGGAATTCAACCGCGAAATTTTCATAATCATATATTTCTAATGATTATTTCCTTTCTTCCAATTCTATTTTGGATTTTTCCCACCAAATTATATT
>BEHA01000875.1:173550-184349 GCA_002897215.1 Eschscholzia californica subsp. californica
TTATATTGGTTTATAGTATTTATATGGGGGCTTTCATGGTTTATATGGATTTATGGGTTTTACATGGACTTATGGGGTTTATACGAAGTTGTGGGGGTTTACACGGGTATATTAGGGTTATATGGATTTATAAAGATTTATATGGCCTTATAGGGTTTATACTGAATTATATGTGATTTTAGAAGTTTATTTGGGCTTGTGGGATTTATATGGGCATTTAGGTGTTTATATGGACAAATTGGATTTCTATGGGTTTACAAGGATTTATATGGCCTTATAGGATTTATATGACCTTCTAGAGTTTAAGGTTTAAGGTATTTATATATGCTTTTAGTGATTTAAATGACTTATGTGGTTTATATAGAAATTTGGGAGTTTATATGAGCTTATAGGGTTTATATGGGCTTGAAGGGCTTTATACAGGTATATTGGGGATATATCGGGTTTTAAGGGTTTATATGGACTTAGAGGTTTATATGGACAAATGTGATTTTTATGAGCTTATAAGGATTCATATGGCTTATAGGGTTTATATGACCTTGTAGGGGTTAATATGGGTTTTTAGTGGTTGTATAGGCTTATGAAATTTGTATGGGCTTATGTGGTTTATATGAGTTTTTAAGAGTTTATACGGACTTATTGAGTTTAAAACGATTTTTAGGGGTTTATATGGGCTAATGAGATTTATGGGCTTATAAGGATTTATATGTGCTTATGTGGTTTATATGGACTTTAAGTAGTTTATACGAGCTTATGGGTTTTATATGGGTCTGTAGGGGTTTATATGGGTATATTGGTTTTAGGGGTTTATATAGGCTTATGGAAATTATGTATTTTTAGGAGTTTATATGAAATTGTGGGGTTTATATGGATCATTACGAGTTTATATGAACTAATTATAAACATTTATATGGACTTATGGGTTTTATATGGGCTTGTTGGGGTTTATTTTGGTTTATAGAGTTTGTATGGAGTTATATAGACTTACGTGGTTTATATAGGCTAATGAGATTTATAAAGATTTATGTGGGCTTATGAGGTATATATGGGTTCTTAGGGGTTTAAATGGATATACTAGTTTTTATAGTTATGTGGTTCATATAGTTTTAGGAGTTTATATGGGTTTGTAGGAGTTTATATAAGCTTACGGAATTTATATGGATTTGTATGAGTTTATGGTGTTTATATAGGTTTTTGAGGGTTCTTATGGCTTATGTGGTTTATATGGATTTTAAGGAATTTATATGAACTTGATGGGGTTTACATGGGCTAATGTGGGTATGTGTTTTCAGGAGTTTATATGGAGTTATGGGATTATATGGGTTTTTAGGAGTTTATAAGGACTAATGGGTTTATAAACTTCAGAAATCCCTGGAGGTCTCAGGTTCGAATCCCAGAGAAGGTGGAATCTTTGTGTTAGAGTAGTTGGAATCGAAAGGTGTAATGGTGGTGTTAGTTTACAACTAAATGATATAAGCTGAAATAGTGGGTGCCTTTAGAATGTCTGTTAAGAATTCTGTTATGAAACTAAGTTTGTTCGAAAGCTGTTAGGAGTTAGTTATTTTCTGTTAAGATCTCTAAAAGTCTATAAATACTCAATTACTTGTAATAGATAGAGTTTAATGAGAATTTCGTTTCACTTCATCTTTCATGGTATCAGAGCGGGAATTCAATTAGCAACCTTCTTCAAATTTCCTTTCTCTCTCTCTCTACTGTAATTCTCTCTCTCTAAAACCTATCATCATGGCTTCATCATCTTCATCAAATTCAACTTCCTCAATTACTCATCTTTCGAATTACGTATCCGAAAAACTTGATAGCTCAAACTATTTGATCTGGAAAGATCAATTTGTTTCAATTTTGATAGGAGCTGATCTCTTTGGATACGTTGATGGTTCTATTGTTGCTCCATCACCAACTTTGATTGAAGGAGGTAGAGAAATACCTAATCCTGAGTTTCTCTTATGGCGAAAGACTGATAGCTATGTGAAATCGTGTCTCAAATCTACTTTCAGCCGATCTATTTCAGGTGATGTTCTTGGACTAGAAACTGCTTATGATATTTGGAATTTCCTTGCTTCATCGTTTGTTGAAGAGTATGAATCAAAGATTACGAGTTTGAGACATCAAATTCAAAATGTTAAGAAAGGTGATTCATCTATTAGTGAGCATCTTCGAAGAATTAAGTCTCTTTCTGATGCTCTAATAGCAGTAAATGAGAAGATGTCAGATAAAGAATTATGTAGAATTGTTCTTCAAGGTTTAAGTAAAGAATATAGTCAATTCGTAATCATTATGCATAATAGAGATTCGAAGATATCATTTGCTGATTTACGAACTCGACTCCTTCATCATGAACAATGGCTAACTCTACAAGAAGGAGATGAAGTAAATTCTGCATATTTTGCTAAGAAAGAACAGATGAGATATTCAAGTCAAAGAGGAAATGTGGTGTTAGTTTACAACTAAATGATATAAGCTGAAATAGTGGGTGCCTTTAGAATGTCTGTTAAGAATTCTGTTATGAAACTAAGTTTGTTAGAAAGCTGTTAGGAGTTAGTTATTTTCTGTTAAGATCTCTAAAAGTCTATAAATACTCAATTACTTGTAATAGATAGAGTTTAATGAGAATTTCGTTTCACTTCATCTTTCACTTTGGTTATTTGATTTGGGATTATTAGGGTGTAAATAATGTAGTTGGGCTTTAAGCCATTGTCATGTTAGGCTATAGACCCGGTCTTGTTTCAATTTGAGTGGGCAGTTATTGAGCGTATCACATCTTTGATGTATCAAGCCAAATGTAACGACATACGAAGATCGTAGTCGACTTCAAAAAAAAAAAAAGATTTATATGCACTTTTGGGTTTTATATAGGCTTGTTAGAGTTTATATTGGTTTATAGAGTTTATATGGGCTTACATAGTTCATATAGGCTAATGGGATTTATATGGGTTTATAAGGATTTATATGGGCTTATGAGGTTTATATGGGATTTTAGGAGTTTATTATATGGGTTCATATAGTTTACCGGCGTTTTTAAAGGTTTATATGGGCTAATAAGGTTTATAAAGACTCATATGGGCTTATAAGTTTTTTATGAGCTTGTAGGGGTTTATAGAGTTTATATGCGTTTTTAAGAGTTTATTGACATATATTTTCTATACGGATTTTTTGGAGTTATAGAGTTTGTATGGGGTTTTAAGAGTTTTTAGTGGTTTATATGGGCTAATGAGGTTTATATAGGTTTATAAAAATTTACATAGGGTTATGGGGTTTATGTAGGTTTTAAGAGTTTATACGGGCTTATGGGGTTTATAAATGTTTATAAACCCCATTAGTCATTATAAAATAATTTTTATAATGACAAAATATTTAGCTTTGTGACTCATTTTAACTATAAGATAAAGTTTTTTCAAAGTTTGACTTTGATTTAGACAGTTTTTTTAAGCGTGTGACTCATCGTCAAAAATCCTTTGTACATTTAGCATTTCCCAATTTTATGATGGTATGCTTTATACTTCTTTTTTTTTCTAATTTTTGTAATTTAATATATTAGATGTTCTCGTTTTAAAAAGAATGAATTTCTATGTTATTGTTGAAGAATAAGTATTAATTTATTATATTAGATGTCATCAATTGAACAAGATATGACGGAAGAATTGAATTACGAACGCATAAGAATTAGATTATGAACACATATGATGGAAGAATTTATTATAGTAGTAATTTTGCACCTCAAAAGTGAAGAAGAATGTTTAGAAACATATTTAGCTCATCTCTATATAACTATATGTAAATTGAATCTTCTTGTATATTATATAGCTCAGGTTTATGATTCTTAGTTACCCTTTTCATTCTGATATATCTGCTATTTTTTTTAATAAGTGTAGAAAAGGCCCCAAAATTATCTTCGCTTTAGGCCTCCCAACTATTTGGACTGGCCCTGCCCACAGGGTGGATTCAGGATTTTCACTCAGGGGGTGCAGATTTATATACCTAAATATATTTTTGTGTAAACAAAATCACTATAACAAAATACTTGTATTAATTAATTATATTATACATCAACGATTATAAACGCAATTGACCTCTACGAGAGATCATGTTTTGAAATGTTCGCATAATCGACTCATTGTCGATTTCACTAAGAATTTCTTTTTCGATAAAGACTACTAAACAATCATTCAATCACAGATCACTCATCTTGTTTCTGAAGCGTGTTTTAACTAGCTTCATAGCTGAAAAAACGCTTTCAACAGAGGCAGTTGCAACCGAAAAATTCAAAAGTTTGCATCTTAGATAACAAATCTATTACTTTCTTCTTTTCTTTATAGGGTTTAGGGTAGTTAAATTGAGTTTTATGAGATTTTAGGATAGATTTTTTTTTAGAATAAACATAACTAAAACAAGTTCTTACAGCCAAGATTTAACCCGTCGGCATTTAAAACCCAACAGTGCTAATAAAGAAGTAAGAAAAATTTACATTGGGGTATGATGCCAATTCGTCATTAGTTGGAGAGCAATGCAGAAACAGCAAAGCTGTGGGTTGTTGATTTTTTTTTTTTTTCTGAGAATTCGACTACGATATACGTTAGTCGTTACAAAGCATTGATGCATCATGAAGATGTAATAAGTACACGCCTAATTTAAACGAAGAATGAAATAGGCCTAAAGGCTAACAAGAAAGAGGCTTAAAGCCCGACAAATTATTACATTATTTATAACCTAAATTACATAAGATAAATTTTGATGACAAAGTCACGTGACGACCTTTTGCCTTGCCACGTAGTTCGTCCAACTCCAGTTGGATTCTCCAAGGGATTAAAGCATCAGCATTAGATAAAAAATCTATCAAAACTCTAGAGTCAGATTCTACTATAAAGTGTGTGAGACCTAATTCTTCCGCCAACCAAAACCATAGGTTGAAACCTTGCATCTCGCTGTGAAGGGCGGAATAGAATAAACTCAAAACATAAAAATTAAAATACACAAGCTCACACTCATCCACAAATAAACAACACAAGCCAACAAGAAGTTGAGCCAAGTTCTAATTGTTATTAGGTGTACACAGAATTAGCTATATAGTAATTTTGCACACATGTATATAAAAAATAAAAGATTATGTAAAATGCTGGAGGAGGGATACACAAGCTCACACTCATCCACAAATAAACAACACAAGCCAACAAGAAGTTGAGCCAAGTTCTAATTGTTATTAAGTGTACACATGATTAGCTATATAGTAATATACACACATGTATATAAAAAATAAAAGATTATATAAAATGCTCGAGGAGGGAATTGATCCCACGACTTCACACTCAAGAAAGATCTCTAGCATGCGCCCTCACCATCTAGCCAACCACATATTCATGTCAAACATCATCATCAGTATTTATTTATACTATGTTTATTATTTTTTTTTACTACAACTGCTTTTCTTCGGGAGGATCCTGGGGGTGCGGCCGCACCCCCTCACACCCCCATGGATCCGCCCCTGCCTGCCCACACGACAAATACTATGGTGACATTAATGGTGACAGTGACACTCTCGTTTACATATGGGCACCAAAACAAACCTAAGTGACCGTGGTAAAGGATGCTAGGGCGTTTTCCCTCACTTTTTATTTTTTCGGTTGCGTCTATTTTTTCGTAAACTGATCAGCCAATGCGCGTACATCAGGTTACGTAAATTCCAAAGGGTCCCTTGTTATTAAGATATGACACTGCACAAAATATGGTTGTATTGTGGGCGTCTATACACTTTATAAGTGACTTATGAGAAGGGATCTGCAGGTACGGATGGGTTCTTAATGATGGAGTTTATTTCCTAGGTTAGGTCCTTTTTAGCTTAGATTTTATTTCCTAGGTAAAAAGGTGACCAATACGTGGACAACCATTTTTCTTATATGGACAACTATTTTCTGGCCTGATGCGAGTCAATTGTACTTGACTTAGTTGACTTTGATTTAATAAGGGGACATCTCCATAAAGTCTTAAATATTAATCGTTACTAACTTTTGGACCGTTAAGAAAAATAATAGTTAAAATTAGAAAAACCTAAATCTCTTCTTCATCATCATCTATACTTCACTTTCTCTCACTACTAATCAAAATAATAATCATCTTTACTTTACTTTCTCTCATTACTAACAAAAACAATAGTTCAAGTTTGTTAAAATCCGTGTTTGGGGTGTTGGTGGAGATGCTCCTCCCACTCTGCCATATTTACTTCTCTTTCTCTCACTACTTCTTCTCACTTTTGTTCTCATCTTTATTTCATGACTAATTTGGAGATTTTAATAGTAAAAGTGGAAGCTTTTTTACGAAATAATGTGTGATCATATATATCTTGATTTTGAGATCTGATTTACTTATCTTTATAAGTTTACTGTGATAAACTCTGGATATCTATTAATGAGTATTTCTCAATTTAGGGGTTAATTGAGGAAGAAGCTAAGATGGAAGAGGGAGAGTTTCCATGTTGGAAAGAACTAATACCATATATTTTAGGGTTAATCTTCAATTTTGGAGCAAAGTTGTTTCTCTCTCTAGAGATTTAGGTGTTCGTGATGAAGAAGTTGTAGAATAAAAAACACCAAACTTAGGGTTTATGGAAAAAGAGGGAGGAGATAAAATAAAACATCTCATTCTAATAGGACTTCAGTGAAAATAATATAGAGTTGTCCGCTTAAAAACCGTTGTCCATATAAAAATTTTGATTTTCCTGGTTGTCCACGTAAAATAGTCGTCCATATAAGAAAAATGGTTGTCCACGTATTGGTCACCGGTAAAAAAGTGGTCGTTGTATGGGATCTCAAACTGCCATCTTCACATCATTAGCACAACAACCTAACAAACTGAGCTATTACAGGTCTTAACGATATTGTAATAGTGAGTTTCAATTACATATTATTCTTGTTTTGGAATTGTAAAGTGGTAGTTTAGAAAGTTGTGTTTAGTTACTAAACAATTTTAATTTTGAATAATTCTTTTTTATGTGTTCATTAGTAACCGGTGACCGACCGACCGATACCCGGTTTGTCCGACTATCAAAACGGTCACGGACGGGCACTTTGTTAGAGAAAAATCTGAAATGCCCGCCCGTTTTGTCCGGATGTCCGTATGGACACTTAAGACTTATGCCCGTTCCGCCCGGACTAGTTGACTTAGTGTCCGTTCCCGCCCGTCCGAACCGATTCCCACCCCTATAAGGGTTAGTTTCTGGTGAAGGTGGCGGTCTGGTTCTTGTGGTGGTGGGGTTTTTTACTTGTAATGATGGTGGTGATCTTGAGTGGTGTTTGGTGGTGGTAATCGTGGTCTGGGTGGTGGTGGTCTGAGTGGTGTTTGTTTTGGTGGTGGTGATTGTGGACTGGTGGTGGTGATCGTGGATTGGTGGTGGCGGTAGTCGTGGTGGCGGTGGTGGTCGGGAAGGTGGTCTGGTGGTGCTGGTGGTCGGGAAGGTGGTTGGGTGGTGGCGGTGGTGTTGCTCCATAAAAAAAATTGACTGGAAATATTTTTAATTCATGGGGGTATAATTGGTATTTTACACATTTCAGCCCAGGACCTTTGTTTTCAGACTTGTTTTGAAGTCTAAAAAATGTGACATATTTTTCAGTCAATTCAGACCACGACTCGATTCAGACAATATTTCAGATTTTCTTAAATAAGAAAAACAAACATCTGAAATCTGAATTTATACTAATTCAGATTTCAGATCTGAAAATTTTGAAAAAACAAACAACACCTACGTCAACTTATGGTTGATAGAGCAACGGAGGCAGCCGAAGTGTGAGGAGAACATCCAATGGAGTTGCTTTACTATGTTCATGAAGATGGCATGACTTTTTGGATGAAGTCGTGAGTTCTTTGTAAAATGGACCTAGCAGTGTTAAGGTGTAGCGGTAAGGGTAGTTTTGTGATTAAAATTATTTAAATGACCTATTTTGTACTTGTTTTAGTGGCCCCTTATGTTTAGGTGGAAGCAGCTGGAATGTTTGCACCTTGGTTGATCATTCAAAATCAACGATCACAAGCTCGAGCTGATACCTCACCGTATGAGTTCGAGCTCATTCAATCATTCAAACAATCCTCTAAAGTATTTCTAACTGATCAAGTAGGAAATGGACTTTTTAGGGATCCAATTTTCACACTTGACAAGTAGGATTTGACATTTTCATCCTTACCTCCTATTTTATTTTCTCAATATCTTAGTAAAGCTTTCCTTTTTCATTGAAAAGTTTTTTTTATTTCTTTGGCACCCTAAAACTTCAAAGCCATTTAGTATTTTTAAAATTTTCTATTTGAAATTCTCTTTAAAGCAAAATTCAATTTTGAATTTCTTAAATGATGTGACAATAGTTGATCTTGGAGATCTTAAGAGGACATCCTATCCAACTCAACATTTTCAGTAATGGACCAAAGAACACTCATTCCTAAATCTTCAAAATTAACACAAAGTAAATAACATAACTTTAGATATTTCCACATTGGAGGCTAAGAGTTTAGACAATCTCTATTTTGTCGTATAGGATTGAACGAATTAGAGATAACACTAAAATTTGGCACATACTGACATTATTATTACTCCCTCCGTCCCAAATTAAGAGTCCCATATTGGTAATCCAACTTATTTTCATACTTTTTCTTTTTCCAGATTTACCCTTATTTATTTTTAATTGGTGAGTCAATCAAATTTGACCATAATAATTAAAAGTAACTAGATTAATAAAAAAGAATGGATTTGTTTATTGGAAAACTCAATTTTTGTATTGGAAAGTGTCAAATGTCTTAATTAGCTTAATTAATACACTACATATTGCAATATTTAAGTAAGGGTATTCATGGAAAAGTAAAGGATTTTATATGATATATTAGGAATGGGACTCTTAATTTGGGACATCTAAAAAAGGAATAGTGGACTCTTAATTTGGGACGGAGGGAGTATTATTCTTTTTTGTTTTGCAATTAGAGATGAGTCCTTATTGCGTCGGAGAATACAAATTGGACTTGAGACAGAAGTCCAATTCCAAGGAACCATCGCCTGCTAAAAGGATGTCATTTCAACCTAGATGGGGCTTGGAGAAACATTTTTAAGGTTTCAGATAAGGGCGAGAGAAAGAGTAATGACATAAAAAAAATTCGAAGAACAAAAAACCTAACAGTTTCAAGAATACGAAATATATTGGGGACAGGTGCAAATGGAAGATTTGATAATTCAGAGTTCATTCCACAAACAAGAAGTAAAATCAAGTACCATGAATATGTCAATTCCCCTGTCTAATGAGAGATGAAAATGGAAGATTTGATAATTCAGAGTTCTACAAGACCAAGAAGATTTAAACCCAACATAACATCTTTAACCTAATAAAATACTTGATCTACTAATGCAGAGAGATATGCATAAAACCTGAAGACTAGAGAAACTGATTCGCAATTGCAGCAGCTAATCTTTCTTGGTGTAATGTCGAACGACGAACGCCAACCCCAAGATTAAGAGTGGTACCAGGAACTGCAGAATCTTGATCACGAAATCGGGAGTCTTATCAGGATTGTATGATGCCTGCTGAGGTGGAACATAAGTACGCTTCAGTGGAATAGTTGAAGCATCAATCTCGCCTACGTAGTATTTCTCCATCATGTCTCTAGCAGAATCACTGTGACCCACGTCTTCAAAATCATTTGTAGCATCTTTTCCTGCAAGATTTCAGCCAAGACTTCAAAACCCAGTTCCTCTTATTAGGGAAGGGGGTATTTAAAAGGGGTTTCACTCATAGCTCACTCACACCGGATTAGTTAACAAAATATTTCAAGACCATCCAAAACCCACATTTGGTGAGGATCAGCTAGTTTATATAAGAATAATGACAATTGTGGTTTTTCATGCGGATGGAATTACTGGTTCTTTTCTTGAAGTGGGTTTAAGATGCTTGTAACAACCTAATAATCAAAAACATTTCTTTAACCTCTTACGAGTTAAGGAGATATATTTTCCACACACGTCTTGTCTAAGGTTGGAAAAACCTGTTAGATTGGGATAAATGTGAATCGCCACAAAATAATTATGAGTGGGGGTCACGAGAAGGAAGAATCAGAAATTTTACCAGTAGCAGATAGGAGAACCTCATCTCCTCCAGGATGATCATCCATGAATGGGGTTACATCATAAACCTGATCAAGTAATTCAACAAATCCAATTAGTGATTCTTTTCATAGAATATATAAGTGTAGAAAAGGCTCCAAAAATTATATCTGCTATTTTTTTTAATAAGTGTAGAAAAGGCTCCAAAATTATCTTCGCTTTAGGCCTCCCAACTATTTGGACTGGCCCTGCTCACACGACAAATACTATGGTGACATTATTGGTGACAGTGACACTCTCGTTTACATATGGGCACCAAAACAAACCTAAGTGACCGTGGTAAAGGATGCTAGGGCGTTTTCCCTCACTTTTTATTTTTTCGGTTGCATCTATTTTTTTTCGTAAACTGATCAGCCAATGCGCGTACATCAGGTTACGTAAATTCCAAAGGGTCCCTTGTTATTAAGATATGACACTGCACAAAATATGGTTGTATTGTGGGCGTCTATACACTTTATAAGTGACTTATGAGAAGGGATCTGCAGGTACGGATGGGTTCTTAATGATGGAGTTTATTTCCTAGGTTAGGTCCTTTTTAGCTTGGATTTTATTTCCTAGGTAAAAAAGTGGTCGTTGTATGGGATCTCAAACTGCCATCTTCACATCATTAGCACAACAACCTAACAAACTGAGCTATTACAGGTCTTAACGATATTGT
>BEHA01000875.1:185318-205996 GCA_002897215.1 Eschscholzia californica subsp. californica
TTTTGTGATTAAAATTATTTAAATGACCTATTTTGTACTTGTTTTAGTGGCCCCTTATGTTTAGGTGGAAGCAGCTGGAATGTTTGCACCTTGGTTGATCATTCAAAATCAACGATCACAAGCTCGAGCTCATACCTCACCGTATGAGTTCGAGCTCATTCAATCATTCAAGCAATCCTCTAAAGTATTTCTAACTGATCAAGTAGGAAAGGGACTTTTTAGGGATCCAATTTTCACTCTTGACAAGTAGGATTTGACATTTTCATCCTTACCTCCTATTTTATTTTCTCAATATCTTAGTAAAGCTTTCTTTTTTCATTGAAAAAGTTTTTTTATTTCTTTGGCACCCTAAAACTTCAAAGCCATTTAGTATTTTTAAAATTTTCTATTTGAAATTCTCTTTAAAGCAAAATTCAATTTTGAATTTCTTAAATGATGTGACAATAGTTGATCTTGGAGATCTTAAGAGGACATCCTATCCAACTCAACATTTTCAGTAATGGACCAAAGAACACTCATTCCTAAATCTTCAAAATTAACACAAAGTAAATAACATAACTTTAGATATTTCCACATTGGAGGCTAAGAGTTTAGACAATCTCTATTTTGTCGTATAGGATTGAACGAATTAGAGATAACACTAAAATTTGGCACATACTGACATTATTATTATTATTATTTTTTGTTTTGCAATTAGAAATGAGTCCTTATTTCGTCCCAAAATACAAATTGGACTTGAGACAGAAGAAGTCCAATTCATGGGAACCATCGCCTGCTAAAAGGATGCAATTTCAACCTAGATGGGGCTTGAAATAAAGTATCTACTTAGAGAAATTTTGTAAGGTTTCAGATAAGGGCGAGAGAAAGAGTAATGACATAAAAAAAATTCCAAGAACAAAAAACCAAACAGTTCAAAAGAAATACAAAATATACTGGGGAGTGGCGCAAATGGAAGATTTGATAATTCGAAGTTCATTCCACAAACAAGAAGTAAAATCAAGTACCATGAATATGTCAATTCCCCTGTCTAATGAGAGATGAAAATGGAAGATTTGATAATTCAGAGTTCTACAAGACAAAGAAGATTTAAACCCAACATAACATCTTTAACCTAATAAAATACTTGATCTACTAATGCAGAGAGATATGCATAAAACCTGAAGACTAGAGTAAGTGACTCGCAATTGCAGCAGCTAATCTTTCTTGGTGTAATGTCGAACGACGAACGCCAACCCCAAGATTAAGAGTGGTACCAGAAACTGCAGAATCTTGATCACGAAATCGGGAGTCTTATCAGGATTGTATGATGCCTGCTGAGGTGGAACATAAGTACGCTTCAGTGGAATAGTTGAAGCATCAATCTCGCCTACGTAGTATTTCTCCATCATGTCTCTAGCAGAATCACTGTGACCCACGTCTTCAAAATCATTTGTAGCATCTTTTCCTGCAAGATTTCAGCCAAGACTTCAAAACCCAGTTCCTCTTATTAGGGAAGGGGGTATTTAAAAGGGGTTTCACTCATAGCTCACCCACACCGGATTAGTTAACAAAATATTTCAAGACCATCCAAAACCCACATTTGGTGAGGATCTGCTAGTTTATATAAGAATAATGACAATTGTGGTTTTTCATGCGGATGGAATTACTGGTTCTTTTCTTGAAGTGGGTTTAAGATGCTTGTAACAACCTAATAATCAAAAACATTTCTTTAACCTCTTACGAGTTAAGGAGATATATTTTCCACACACGTCTTGTCTAAGGTTGGAAAAACCTGTTAGATTGGGATAAATGTGAATCGCCACAAAATAATTATGAGTGGGGGTCACGAGAAGGAAGAATCAGAAATTTTACCAGTAGCAGATAGGAGAACCTCATCTCCTCCAGGATGATCATCCATGAATGGGGTTACATCATAAACCTGATCAAGTAATTCAACAAATCCAATTAGTGATTCTTTTCATAGAATATATAAAATGAAGCTATGGTGGTATAAGGGTTTATCAAAATTCAAACACTGATTATGCTGTGGTCACTATTCAACATTCTCACTTCAGAAACAGATGGTTCGAAAAGAATGAGAGAACTTCATTCTCTTTTTTTTCTTACTTAACATGCTTTAGAAGATGAAACTTATTACAATAAATAAGAGTCACTAGTCAGAGTAGATGAAGATGAAACTTATCATAGCCCAACTTCATAAGAATTGTACCAAAAAACCATGGTCATGCAGCCTCTTTGTGGTAGACCTTCGACCCCCCCAAATCCAGAACAATACTCAAACCTTGAAGTATATCGAACAACAAAAAGGTGGGACTCGTAACTAAAAAGTGACTATCTAGTATAAGAGTGTTTTTTTTTTCTTCGATGAAGTCATTAGACACTATTTTGATCATTACTCAAATAATTCATCTTTCATTCTTCATATCTTCAACCTTGAATTCGCAAACCATGTCAGTATGTCGCCTACTTTTCTAAAAAAACGCAAAGGATTCTAAATCTAGGGTTTCTCAAAAATCAAAATATCCATAGACATCTGGTCATCATCCTTCAATTTGTTTTCATGTAAGCCTATGATCATGATTCATAATTCTGAACTCAAAGTTAAGTACTCATTCTTAGGATCCCAATTTCTAATGCTCAAATATAATCAGATATCCTACATCACCAAAAAATCAAAATTGATGAAACCTAAATTTTTAACTCATGCAGCTAGCTAATCATGATCTTGTATTCGAATCTAACCAAGTTTCTACTTCTTAGATCTAGGTTTCATCAATTTTTTAAGTCACATTTATGTGATTTTTAACCTAAACCCATAAATTTGATATAAACTCAATTACACATCTGATAATAATAAATCCAACAAAATCAATCTGATACCCATTCTTAGATCAATAAATAAAGTAAAACCCAGAAAAGAAACCCTAAAACTCAGATTAGGGAAAATGAAGAAAATTACCTTGCCAGAGATTATAAGCCAACAATCTTTGGTTTTGTTGTGTTTTGAAACCTCCTCGAAAGTGTGGGTTTTGGGATCGGAAGCCATTCTTCTCTGTCAAAGGCTATTCAAATGAACAAATGATTAAAGATAACCCAAGATTCAGTATAAATCGATCTACTAAGATCTAAAAGAAGAAATAAAAGATACCCAAGATTCAAATTTTCTTAAATCAAAAAAATTTAACAGTTAAAGAGAGATGGGGGGGGAGTTTGATTATTACGAGTGTTTTCTTCTCTCTCTCCTCGATCGAGCAAAATGGATTCAACTTTTGGTTCAATTGACTCCATTTCTAACTTTTTATATGCAGTGATCTTCTTGTTGTTGTTGTCGTCATGATTTTTGACCTGGGAAATCTATAAAATTACAGATGTATCCTCTCACAGTCAGGCTGACATTTTGAAATTTATTGGGTTTGTTTTTAGTTTTCCCAAAAGGGGAATGCAATTGGGATGTGTATCCCCCTCACAAAAAAGTTATTGTATGAAATTTTTTTTTTGATGAGAAGTTATTTGTATGAAATTTAGTTGAGTGAGTAGAGTTTTTTTGTAGAAAATTTTGGTGGAAGGGTTTTTTTTATGAGATATATTAGAAGCAAACCACTACAAAATTCTTACAAAGACTACTGACTTAAATCGGAAAGAAAAGATGGTAGTACATTCCATCTTTTTTTCTGACAATTATTTCTACCTCATTTAGCTAGAGCATCTGCTTTGGAGTTGCATTCCCTGGGAGCGTAAGTGAAAATGATGTTCGTGAATTGGTTGGTGGAAGGTTCAAAATATTAGTTTTAATGACACAATAAGTTCATTATCAATACAAGATAGGTTAACAATATTTAAATTTTGAATGTACCAAACAAATCATTTCTGCTTAAACTATTTTTTGAGATTTACCAAATAAATCATTTTGCAAGACATTGTTATCTTATTGTATTAGACAAAAAGTAAATCACCTTATATATTTTGCTGTCGAAATTCACGCAATTTTGTTTGTGTTGTGTACAAAAGAAACATATTCCTACACGTATTTGCACATTCACTAAATAGACAACACATTAGTGTTACATTTATGTTTGTACAAAGAAAAGACAAATATTGAAAAGGGCTTTTTACCTATTTTATATTAAGTTTGGACTTCAAATCCAATATATTTTTTAATTTTAGACTAATCGCCCACATGAAATATTAGTCCACCTAATGTAATTGGAGTTTGGTTTGTCATTAAGATTTTTAAATGCTAGTTTGGATGGTTGAGCATGTTGTTTAAATGACACATTTATGTACTTCTTTCATCATTAGATATAATAATGTCATAATGAAAGCGAAGGTATAATCCGAGGCTAGCGGGCGCAAACAATTTTATGATCTCAGTCTGTAGAGATAAATTTGTGAGGTGTAATTTTGTCAGTTAAGATGCATTGAGGAGCCGAGGAGGTATAATCTTAACCCTTAGAGATAAGTTTGAGAGATGTAATCTCAATCTATAGAGATAAATTTGAGAGGTGTAATCTTAGCCATTAAAAAAGAAGATAAGAAATAACAACCGCAGTCGCTCATGAGCTTTTTAGCTCAGTTATTTGTGCACCCCTTTACAATAACTAAGAGATCATGAGTTCGAATCTTTAAGGGTGCAAATTATATTTGATAATCATATTATGTGTAATGAGCTTATGTCGGTTGTTCTTGACATTTGCCACCAACTACGTAAAGGTGGTGTCGTTCGATCGAGATGTCAATGTGATCAATTTGTCGGACATGTAAGTGATGAAGATCATTACGTCATTGTAGGGCTTATAATGTTTAGCTAGAAATCAAGTACAATCTGCGGCTTAATCAATTGACTCGCGACTAACGACGACCGAATCCTAGAACAGGTTACACATAAAGAGCGTCAACTTGATCGAAAGAAGGAACTAGTGGGAATGAGACATAAGATATACAACAAACATAATTCTTTCTTAATACGAGCAAATTTCACTTTATTTCTAGGGACAACAACCATAACGACTCCTACAATTTTTGGCGTAGTTCAGTTGCCGTCAAAGTGAAGATGCTTGAGGTTGCATGGATGAATAGAATGGTGACTAAGGTTTGAATTGAATTGTAGCTGACGAGTTAACGTTAGTCCAAATAGGGCATTTTCATTTAGCTGGAATTTGGGTTGTAAACGGTAGCTTATCAGATTGGGTATAGGCATATCCCTATCCGATAAGCTATCTGATATCTGAAATCCGCTAATTATCTGAGATATTATTTATCATTATTCGAATCCGACGCCAATAGTATTAACCAAGATCGAATAATATCCGATATCCGAAACAAAGAATTCCTTATGAAAAAGTATTAAGTTTTTAACCATTAGATCTAAACAATAAATCTCAACTATTCATTTCTTATATTATTATCCACAAAACTTATATTTTTATTATAATTTTATATTACTTACCGGATACGGATATTTATCGAATCAGATATTGGTGTATCTGAATTTGTATCCGATAAGGAATATCCGGGTCAATATACGATACCTAAAATTTTAGATTTTTCTAAAAATAAAATAAGGATACGGATCAGATGTGAAATATTCAGATATCCATATTGTTGTTTAAGGAAATACTATATTTAGAGTTTTTTTTTTTGTTGAAGGATAAATACTATATTTAGAGTTAGAATTCTTTTTGTTTTTCTCTTCTGTGTTCCCCCAACCCTTATGGAGTGATGGTGATGTAACATTTATGAGCCTTCACTTTGGGAGTGGAGTGGTTGAGGTGTGGTAAATGCTTTTGCACCCCAATACATATTTGTAGCTCTCATATAACACCCTGATTGAATTTTGGCATGAGACCTTTATATTCTCAACCACGTTCCTATTTTATTTCTATTTATTCCAATAAAATGTTCTTTGAAATCTGCATTGTTCTTAAAAAGATCATTTGCTTTTTTAGAATAAATTACACCTTAAAACTTAGTCAAAAAACATCCAGCATTCTAAAGCTTAGAACTCATTCTTACAACGAGACTCTTCAAATAATAATACATCGTGCCAACAAATTATTTTTTGAAGGAGACTCTTCAAATAATTATAACGACCTCCAATATTTTTTCCTACCCAAATGTAATAGAGTTGAGGTATATAAATTCCTTTTTATTACGAGCATTAAATTTTGAGTTTAGTTCTAATTTGGATTTTAATATGTGTCCAACTGAAAATTTAATCTCTATATTAACGTTCTAATTTGACGGCCTTTATTATTATTTTTTCAGAGCGCAACTAAAAGCACCGGTCTGAAATGCTATAAACAGGCGGATTTTTTTTATTCGGGTCAATGGTCGTTAACCCCGAACACTATAAGCACCCAACCAACTAACATAGGTATTAAGGGTGAAGTTCACCTCCATGGCCTCTTCTACCTTCTTCTCAAAAAATTTAACGACATTTCAGAAACCCTAAGCAAAGGTCCACTATCACTGATATTCTCTGGCACCGATCTATTATTTGATGTTTGTAATGATGTATAAAAATATTTTCGAACCCATTATTTGATATTTGAATACGTAATCTATAGTTTGATGTACAAACACTATGAATCTGGGCTACGTACTTGGACTGGTCCGGACGAGGACCTAACACAACATAACGGATCAACTGATCTGTTTCGACCTCTTAGGTCCCAGATTAACTGATCCGTTTGGTCCTCTAAGGTCCCGGATAGTTCAATCGATACCTATTAAGTCTCGAATAGTTCAATCAGTCCGATAGATTTTTAGGGCACATTAAAATTTTCATCTTTCATCACTATTCAATTTCACTCGAAATCAAATAAAAAAATATGCTCAACATATAATATGTTATTCACTTTTTAGATCATTCAAACACTAATGAAAGGAAAACCAAATTATATAGTAAGGGCTTTTTAAAACTAATTTCACACAAGCAAATGTAGGTTGTATTCATGTTTTTCTTAGCTATAAATACAACCATGAACTCTATGAGAGAATTGAGAGGGAATATGAGTTAGAGAGGAAGAAACACCATGAACTCTTCAGTTATAGAGAGAAAATCGAAGGAGAGGACAATCTCTGGTCGATCAGAGCATTAGGCGTTAAGGGGATGTGAGCCCGGGTGCTTACAGATTGATCGGGGCCTATAGAGCCACCTGCTAAGTGCTAACAGCCCGGTGCCTTTAGTCGCACCCCTTTCTTTTATATGTGGACTTATCTACAGCAAATACACAGAACCACTTTTTTTTTTTTGTTGGAGTAATATACAGATCCAGTTGTGTTTAACTCGATTTAAGTAATAAAAACTTTAGACTGTCTATGTTTCCTTTTGCACCAAGTCTCATAAAGAGTCGAAAGTTAGTGTTTTCAATTTCAAACATCATAACCTGAATATTGGGCAACATTTATCACGAAATTTTTGGAGACATGGTAAAATATTCTATCTTCTAGTTGTAACACTCAAGTAGTCTGTAAGACTGTAACTAGTAACATAATAGGATCTACCTATGTATAAAAGTAATACTCTATTTAAATTGTTTATAAGGAGAAGATACATGTCGCAACCACCAGACAAGTTTTCTTTCCGCACGCGAAGTACTTGGGAAGCAATAGTGGCGGCATTATCGACAAAGCGTGAATGTAAAATTACGGCTAGCAAGCCAATATGACCAATGTAAAGTTATATTGGCGACTGATTCGATAACGGTAACAACAATTCTGTCTAATGATAATTTGGTCCTTCCATGGAAGACTATATGAGTATGGAATGAGATACGGTATTCATGAGGTTTAATTGAGAACTGAGAAGTGTCGGATAATCCATGTATATCGAGAACTAAGTCAAGCAGCAGATTACCTGTCGAAGATGAAGCCGAACAATAGTGTCCTAATTTTAAAGAGTAATGAGTTCTCTCGAGCACTAGTAGATATTATAGAGGCAAATAAAAACAGAGTCATTAGACTAAGGAGAACTCGATGTATTTTTTTTCCGTATTTTTTTTGTTAACCACTGACTAATGCAAAAGAAATGCTAAATCTCTTGATTAAGTGCTGAACATGTTATAGACAATAATTTTTTGTTGTAATTCTTTACTTCAAAACAACCCTAAGTACTCGACCATTTGGATGATGATAGTGCTATAGAGGTAGCAATCAAATCGGGATTCTTGATGTTTATCTAGGTTTGTGGTAGACAATTTAGGAGTCAAGGTCAATTTTCGACCAAGGCATTTTTGTACGAGAAAATATAGATATTAAAACAAAAAATTACACGCGAAATAATAAGCTATGTTGACATAATTCAATGTACTATGAAAAAAATATTAAATTGTAGATGAATCTAAGATCACTGTTTGATGTTATATAATTGGCTTAACATTTCTCCATATAAAACTTCTGACTTTGGAGGCTTTAATGGCGATGTAGCATTATTTAGAATTTAAGAAAAAAAAAGAAAATAAGTAAAGTCTGAACTGAGAATATAGTATATATCATGGTATGAGCATGGACTACCAATTAATTAGCCAAAGGCACCAACAACTGTTTGGTTAATTAGTTGTGCATCTACTCTAAAAATCCGAAACTTACAGGTTTGGTTCACGCAATCCATTATTAACTTGTAACATAGGATATAAATAAATTAAGTAAAGGTATAAATGGCTTTCATCCCCATATGGTATAGCCTTAAGGGTAGCGATCTTTAAGGTCCAAATTATCTTTAATGATGGTAGTTATTCGGATTTCGACTTATTAAATTCATGGTAATTTAAAGGGTTATTTCCCTAATGGCCCCCTACTTTGTGACCAGCTTCCCGCCTGACTCCCTACTTTACAAGAAATACCCTTATGGCCCCCTTCCGTTATAGCACCGTCACTCTCTCTCCTCCATCATGTTTTCTCTCTCTGCCAACTCACGCCACATCATCTGTTACGCCACCTCATCACCTTTTCCGGCAGAGGTCGCCGGCTGGCAAATTTCCGGCCGGCGACCTTCAATTTTTTTTTCTCTCTCTCTCTAAATTTTTTTTTTTTTTTTTTATTTCTTCTCACATCTCTCTCTCTCTCTAAACTCCGGCGAAGGGAAACCCCCTTCGCCGGAGTTTAGAGAGCGAGAGATGTGAGAGGAAATTAAAAAAATAAAATTTTTTTTTTTAAAGAGAGAGAGAAAAAAATTGAAGGTCGCCGGCCGGAAATTTGGCCGGCCGGCGACCTCTGCCGGAGAAGGTGATGAGGTGGCGTAACAGATGATGTGGCGTGAGTTGGCAGAGAGAGAAAACATGATGGAGGAGAGAGACTGACAGTGTTATAACGGAAGGGGGTCATATGGATATTTCTTGTAAGTAGGGGGCCAGGCGGGAAGCTGGTCACAAAGTAGGGGGCCATTAGGGAAATAACCCTAATTTAAATGACTTAATGAATTAATAGTCTTTTTCAACAAAAATAAAAATAAAAATAAAAATAAATTAATAGTCCAAATTTCATAACAAAATCAGGAGTACAACAGTAAATAAAACGAACACACATTACATTCCATTCCATACCATACCATAACATACTATACCATGTCCACATTCCACAAAACTAATTAAAATGGCGAAGTCCTTAGACATGATCATCCCATGAGAGATAAAAGAAATAAAGAAGGAAAAGGATCATCTCTAAGCAATTCCTTTAGAACGTAGTAACCAAATCTGCAAAAGTAGGAACCAAAGAAACGATTAGTTTCAAGACGATTATGATTATGACAAAATTAGACTAAGACTTAGCCACTTAGGATTCTAAATTGCAAATTACCCTTTTCTTATATTTTACATAAAATTTTGGAAGCAACTACAGTCCTAATTACTTGAAAAAGTATTTAATTGATGATTTCATTTTAGATCGGAACGTCTCAATTTTAAATTAAGGTTTTCAATTTTATTTCTAACTCAACAGTAAAAATGTCTAAGTCTAATTATTTCCAAAATTATATATACGAATTCCTATTTAATCAAGGATGAGGCTATACAAAACTTTATTTTTTCTCGCTAAAACTATAAGTTAACGCTTACAAAGAAAAATGAAAAAATATAAACCGCCGGAGAGAAACATTACCATCGTTTTTGGAAGAGTGAGAAAATTCTCATTTATCATAAAATGATTTTTTTGGTAAAAATATATTTTGTTTTAGTAAATATTTTTCACAATTATTTTATAAAAAAATACATTTTTGTTTACTGTCAAATAATTATTTCAATAATATCACGTTGCTTCACAGCACAAGAAAAATAAAAGTTTTTCCAGTTATTAACTGAACCAAAATGTATTCTGAGTAACTAGTTGTACCAATGATTACCCATCTTTTGACATTTGTCTTAATCAATTGAAATTTGAGTTAATTTCTATATGGCCCCCTACTTTGTGACCAGCTTCCTTTATGACCCTCTTTTTTTTCGTAAATTCAAATATGACCCCCTATTTTCAGGTAAATGTCATTACTACCCTTCCTAATTCTAAATTTAAAAACAATAAAAAAAAATTATTTCCACCTCACCCCTCTCTCTCTCCACCTCATCTCACCCTACACCTCGCCCCTCTCTCTCTCTCCACATCATCTCTCCCTACACCTCACCCCTCTCTCTCTCTCTCCAACTCACCCCTTTCTTCTCCGGCAAGGTGGCCGGCCGGAAATACCTTGCCGGAAAATTTTCCGGCCGGCCACCTTCAAACTTAAAAAAAAAAAAATTTCTCTCTCCTCTCTCTCTCTAATTTTTTTTTTTTTTAAATCTCTCCACTCTCTCTCTCTAAAACTCCGGCGAAGGGGGTTTCCCTTCGCCGGAGGATCTGTTCACGAACAGACCTGCTCTCTGTTCACGAACAGATCTATTCGTGAACAGCAGGTCTGTTCGTGAACAGATCCTCCAGCGAAGGGAAACCCCCTTAGCCGGAGTTTTAGAGAGAGAGAGTGGAGAGATTTACAAAAAAAAAATTTAGAGAGAGAAATTTTTTTTTTTTAAGTTTGAAGGTGGCCGGCCGGAAAAATTTCCGGCCGGCCACCTTGCCGGAGAAGAAAGGGGTGAGTTGGAGAGAGAAAGAGAGAGGGGTGAGGTGTAGGGAGAGATGAGGTGGAGTGAGGTGGAAATAATTTTTTTTATTGTTTTTAAATTTAGAATTAAGAAGGGTAGTAATGACATTTACCTGAAAATAGGGGATCATATTTGAATTTACGAAAAAAAGGAGGCCATAAAGGAAGCTGGTCACAAAGTAGGGGGCCATATAGGAATTAACTCTTGAATTTTTTCTCTATTGGCCGTATATTAGACAATGAAATTAACTTTGCCCGAGGGATACTTTATGTCCAGCCGTCCAAGCCAAATAAGTTTCAAATGTTGGTCATTAGATTTAAAATATTTTTCAATAGGATATGAAATCTCACCCTTTGATGACATAAATGAGACATTTTGGTGGGACATCTAGCATTTTGCTAATGAAATAATAATGAAAAATAAAAGGGAGTGCCTACCATCAAGGAGACAATTTTTTGGACCTTCTTCAGGAGCACTTTTTAATGATCTGTCCTTTCCAAGCTCTGGATGGACCTTCTTCCTTAACAGCTCTGTTACCAACTACATAATAAACATTATTTCAGATCTGACTCAGAAAAAAACAAACACTTCCTTAGATTGATCATTTCTATAGTTTGGATCATACATAATAATAAGTATCAAGTATAAACTAAGACACTGTTGTCAGGTAAATAACAATTGTGCCCTAACTACTATAACTATAAGTCAGATTTCTATGAGTTGGATTCAGTTGAGTCAGATTTTGTGAGGGTAAAAATAAGTGTAGAAAGAGACCTTACCCGACTTATTTTCTTCATTGGACGAGAATTCTGTCCTTTACGAGTAGTAGGTTTGTTGGTGAAAGAAAAACTTTTCCTTTTGGTAAGGGTCGTCCGTTTCTCACTAGAATGTTGTGACACTTCATGTAGAATTGACCTTCCGATGACAACATCATCTGAGTCGGCTGAGAATAAGTCAGCTAGAGTTATTCTTTTTTTCTCTGTAATTTCATTGTCTTCTGACTGAAGTAAAGGGATATCATCAACGATCTTGATTAAATCATCTTGTCTAGTGATACAAGTCTCAACCAGATCAAAACTGCTATTTTTCTTTTCCATTTCTAGTTTTAAGTGCATAACGACTGACGGATTTTCAGTAACAGAATATTCTTTCTCCATTTCTTGTTCTATTATTTCTTCTTGCTCATTTGTGACTGCAATTTCGCTTTCTATTAATGCATCAAAACCAAAAGTTCCGATGGTTAAAATACCGTCTGTCCAACCGTCAAGAACGTCAATTAAAGCGACATTCTCTTGTAGCGTTTCTTTGTTTGGTTCTTTCGTAACATTCTCTTCTTTTTTCGCATCCTCAAGTGATAATTCACCTAAGAAATAAAGAAAATTAAAGAATAGTGTAATGGTTTATGGTAACTACGATTACAATAAATTTTTTCTCCCAAATAAGATTGACAGAAAACAAAATAATGTTTTGAAATGGACTTAGATGTTTCTATTTGTAAACACATTAGTGGAAGCTAAATGATTTCCTTTCTCTTTTAACCTAGTAGAGGTTTATGAGTGGACAATGATGTCTGCCTAAACTAACTCCTTATATTTTCATCTTTTGAATTACTTTATGTTTGAATGCAAGCTTTTAAAACACCTTTTATTTGTTTATATTTATTAAACAAAAATTAGGCGGGAAAACATATCCTATGCCCTTCATTTGAAAATGTAAGTTTTATTCTCTCTCTTTCCAACTATATAAACAAGATAAATAGAACAAACAACGATAAATTATTTCAACAAAAAAATAATAACAACAACAAATTGACAAAAAGTTATTGACCTTTATCTGGCAAAAGGTTATGATTGTATCTTACCAACATTTTAAGAACATACACAAGTTAACGAAAAATTTTCTTGACCTTTTATTTGTCAAAAGGTTATGACGGTGTACTACCAACAATATCACTCATATGCTAGAATAGTATGTTACAGAAAGATTTGTAAATCTACTAATTGTATAAGTGTTCGAAAACTGGTATGATTAGCCTATATTGTTAAATTAAAAAATAACAAAGCATAAACAAAATGAGACCTTTTTTGGGACAAACAATGTAGTTCTTTGGATGGAACTTTTGGTGAACCCAATTGAAGATCTGATCAAGAGAAAAAGGGAAACAAATTAAACCAAATCGGACCAAAAAAGTGGAACCAAGAAGCAGAACCTTCAATGAAAAATGAAATGGTCTTCTTAGTTCATTACCTTCATATTCTCTCTGAAACAAATGAAGTTGAACACAAACACAAAAAAATATACAAAACTATGGAACTTGAGTATTGTTATTATAGTGAGGGAAAGAGATACTACTATTAAGAGAAGAATTGGAAGATGAAGCAGGGCCAATTTTCAGATCACTCATAGTCTGACACTTGGCATGTGTGTAGGGTCTGTTTGGATTGGTAATTAACCTTGGAGACCAGAAATATGTTTTATCTTGTCAGCAACTATCCTAAATACCAAATTATGAAATTACCCAAGTTTTTCTGGTCGTTATGTGTAAATTAACCAAGTTACTCGTCCAAGATCAACTACGTATTTTTAACTTTGGATTTTGTTTGATGATTCCTAAGGTTTAGATAGTTTTTTTTTTCCTCTTTATCTCTCTAACTTTGTTTCTGATTTTAGAAAAATAACGGTAATAGGGGTTTTGGGGAACATAAAAGTAAGAGAAGTGATGAGAGTTATGGAGGAGATGAGATGAATGAGCCTTTCTCCAAAGAAGAAGAAAGAAGAGGGGAAGAAGAAAGAGGTGAAATGACTTAAAATAAAAATTAACTTTTTTAACTTAAAGTTAATTTTGTAAATTTTTAAGTATTTTTGTGCTCCCCACGGAAAAATATTCCAGAGATTTCATAAAGAAACGTAGATTCCCTAGAGAATTATTCCACGAGGATTATTCTTTATTCCCTAAAATCGCGGCCAAAGATATTGACTTAATTGATTACATGACTAGCCACCATATCTTTCCCGGTTAACGGCGATACGTTACATTTAATTCTGATTTACACCAAAAAGAAGATCAAGAAAATAATGATCGAATTTTGTTTCTCGTAAAGAAGAAACATAAGAAGAATAGTGTGAGATTGTGAATGTAGTCAAACTTATCACTCTCGTTATAAGTTTAGTGTGTGGATTGTGAATGCCCAAAGGTTTTTATTTTTAGAGTGGAAAATGACTTCGACTTAATTAACATTCATGACTATAGTCAAACTTTGCTTGCTTAAGTGGTTAAAAGTGTTGACATAAACTCTAAAATTCTGGAAGTCCCAAGTTCGATTATGTTAAATTCACGATTATATAATAGTCGGAGATATAAATTTAAATAGTGACACAATAATTTAACGTGGCTCGCTCAGATAATCATGACCTACATCCACGGAGAATAACTTCTTTATTAATGATCACCACATACAATTGTGGGTTGATCGGTTACATTGGTCAGACATAACTCGATCAGTTTGATTTCTAGAACCCTCTCCTATTTATAGATAACTTAGGGTTTCCTAGTTTCTCCTAACCAAACTAGGAAATAATATAAAATCTATCTAATATTACTATTAGATAATTACAAGTAATATTCTTAATATAAGAAACTAAACATTATGGATCTTCACATATTTTCAAATATTCTGAATTCTTTTTCATCGTCGGATCTCGTCTTCTCGATCCGTCACATACATACACGTGTTACACACGTATATTATTTCTGAAACTCATCTTGATCGCCGGATCTCTTATTGTCGATCCGTCTTATATCATGCATCCTATTACTCCCCACAAGTTGGAGCACGTAAATTTTGAAGTGTCCGACTTGGAGAGAAAAATACTTGTTGATTCTTCTTATTCGTCTTCTTGCAACTCTCAGACTGTGGAGGCGTTGTGAAGATGATTGAAGGTTGATAAAATATTCATATCAAAAAAAAGTTTTACTGAAATCTTGTCAATGACTACAGATTGTGGTAACACTTGTGAAAATGTTATGTTATTGACAAGGAAAACTTTGTCAAGGTACCAAAAAAAATGTGTAGAAATAACAACCATAATGATGGTGTTGGAAAAAATTATCGACAAAAGATTTCTTGTCGTGAAAATATCAAAGTCGCAGGTACAATTCCATAATTAAAAATAGAGATATTATATTCGTTGAAGAGCTATTCTATTCATGAATGAGATATTCTATTAGGTGAAAGGAATTTCCAAAAATAGAACTTGGAAAGGAACAAAAGTTATCATAGACAAAGTATGACATCTAAACTATTACGTATGAATCCGTAACTAAAAGTCAAAATAAAATTTCTCTATTCGTGGTAAGAAATACCAAATATAATTGGTAAGAAAGAGAAGTCATCATGGGCAAAGTATGATGTAGAAAATGTCACGGGTGAGTCCGGAAAGAAAAACAGATGAAGTTAGTTTGGTAACGCGAAAATTTCTGACTTCACTTAAGTTAAAATTTGACTTTCTTTTGAAGTTAATTCTTTTAGCTTTTGACTTTAAAGTAAAGTAACTTATGTACAAGTACAACACATATTTACTTTACGATTTTTTTTCTTCGTCTGCCTCCGCTCCACCACCATAACTAAACTTCTACCATTCCATTGTACCTTCACCACCACCTCAACAACAATTGCACCTCTTCCGCCACCATACCTCAACCACCACCACCACACCTTAACCACCACCTTCGCACCTCCACCTCCACCTCTACCACCATACCTCCATCACTAACACCACTATCACACACCTCCACCACATCACCACCACTACCATCACACCCCCACCACCACCACCACCACCACCACCACCACCATACTTCTACCATACCGTACTTTCACCACCATCACCATCATCATACCTACACCACTACCATCAGTCCATCACCATAGCTCCACCACCACCACCGCCAGTGTCACAATCATTCCTCTACGACCACCATCATACCTCAACCACCACTAAACCCCATAACCATACCTTCAAGGCACCGCTACCACTAATATCACCACCATTTCGTATACAAGAGTAATCGTGGAAATCATAAATAAATTCATTAAAATCAAGTATCTATGAGTAGAAGAAAAATAAAATTATCAAAAGTAAATTGGGTTACCAAACTTACTTTTTGACTTTTTTTTACTTATAAGTAACATTTTAGCCAAATATACTTTTGAAATTTTTTTACTTTTTTAAAGCAAAATAACTTCTACTTCAAGCAAAAGTACTTATACTTTTGGTTGCCAAACGACACCTAAACCCCTTAATTTACGTTATCTATAAGAGATGGGTTCTAGGAATTTAAGCATTCGATTACTACTCAACTATTCTGACGAATTACTGTGGGTAATAAAGTATGTAGATGTTCTGGCTTTCTCCGAGAATGTAGGTCGTGACTATCCGACTGAACCTCGTTAAATATTGTGTCTTTACTTTATGTTCATATATCCGACAACAATGTAATCGTGATTTTCACATGGTATCAGAGCGCGGACGCCAATGGAAATGAAATCCATGGTATATTGAACTTGGGTTATTAAAGGTATAAATAACGTAATAAATTTGTCGGGCTTTTGGCCTCTTTTATGTTCTTGAGCATAGACCTCTTTCATTAATGATTTAACTTAGACGGTTATCGTGCCTATCACATCTCATGATGTATCAATGCTTTGTAACGACTTATAAGGATCGTGGTCGATTTCTCCGAAAAAAAAACTATTCATGACTACAAAAATATTTTGTTTTATTGCCACCCTTGTCTACAACTAAAGAAGCACTTTTAAGTAACTCTAGTATCAATTGCATTGTGATTTACAGATTACACATGTGTGGGTGTAAAAGAACATAAGATAAGTCGGATATAATACTGACTCGCTGGATAATATTAGTTGGAACTTTATATGGAATATTAAGACTATCCTTCGCATATCTCTTTTCCTTTAGAGGTGTTGTACAGAAAGTCTGCCTGTTAGGCAGCGTATTGGTAAATATATTGGTAATATTGTTTGTTGCCCTTACTATTATGAACCTGAAACTCAAAATCATGCTTTGCTCCATTGTAACTTTGCTAGGAACATTTGATTCTACTTTCACATTCAGTTTTATAATATTTTATTGGTTAAGGATTAGATAATCTCATGGAATGGTACTCAAAATTATGACAATTGTAATCTTGACTTAATGCTACCATCCTTTGATTTATTTGAAAAGCTAGATGTGATCAATGTTTTCAACAACAACTATTAACTCCTTATCAAGTGATTAACCAAATCATAGCCTTCCTACACTTTAATGACATTAATATATACAGACGATCTTTTTTGGAAGATATCAGGTGATGCAGGCGCATAACGCGTGGGCCCACGTTCACGCGTGCCCACGACCCGGTCGGCTACATAAGTGGTCCTAGTTAGTTTAGGATTAGGAAATTATCTTATTTTGGTATTTCTATTATTTAGAAGTTTCGATGTTTTAAGTATCTTTAATATTTAGGAATCCTAGTTTGAGTCTATCTAGGAAAGTCTATTATCCTATGAAAGGAGGTCTAGTCTATTTTGATATTTACATTGAAGACAAAAACCAGTTAATTAAGTTTTAGTTTATTTATCGTTTCTTTACCGTTCTTCGTTTATTTTATTGTTCTTATTTTAATTCCGCTGCGTCTACATCAAGTGGTATTCAGAGCCATAAAAATTCTGGAATTTTTTTTTATTTCTCAAAAAAAAAATATCTATGGATACATCTCCTCTTGAATGTTGGAAAAATTTTCCACGTTTATGTTGGGATCCAAACAATTCAATTTTATATGGATCGGAAGGATGAAAGAAAAATTCATCAAGTTTCTAAAATTCCACTTTTCGAAGGTCAATTCCATATAAATTTCTGGATTCAACGCATGGAAGATTGGTTCAGAAATCAAGAAGTTCATGACAATGATAAAGTTTTTTTGGTTGAACAACATATGTCCGAAAGAATTTATGAACAATTCAATGCAATGCAATGGAGACTCATTGACGAAGGAAAACAAATCATAGACGATTGGACGACGTTGAAAAGCATCCTCAGGTATGGTTTTCTTCCTCTCGATGAATGTTTGTCATGTGTAGAAACAAAACTTGAATTGAGAAGACAGTTCTCCGAAGTTACTTCAGTCATTAAGATCGATGATATTGAAGGAGAAGTTCAAGGAAAAAGGAACAAAATTCTCTCAATGACCGAGGAAGAAGAAAGAAGTAAATTTTCTTCATCAAACCTAACTTCTATTCGTGATGTGAAGAAACCATGTTCGGACGAATTATTTGATGCATATGCAATTCCGGGAGAAGACATCCTTGTTTCGAATCATAAAATTTTTCCTACACCATATTCAATGCAAAATTCGTCATATTC
The DNA here is from genome assembly GCA_002897215.1 of Eschscholzia californica subsp. californica. Classification (NCBI taxonomy): domain Eukaryota; kingdom Viridiplantae; phylum Streptophyta; class Magnoliopsida; order Ranunculales; family Papaveraceae; genus Eschscholzia; species Eschscholzia californica. The sequence continues at coordinate 203,810 of BEHA01000875.1, forward strand.
ACCATCACCTCCATCTTCTAATTCTAGTGCTACACGAAATATTTCCGCTACAAAACTGCAATTTTGTCATATATCGGCTAAGGTAGTATGTGGGTTCTTTCATCGATTTAAAGGACGACGGGCGATGTCTAAATTTATTGGACGTTTATACGTTGGCATTGTTTTTGCGAGTATCTTGGCAATATATGATTCTGCTTATAGTTGGTGGTATGTGATGGGCCTAGAAAGTTTCCTAAATAGGTCACCACCCGCAAGTATACGGGCGTCAAGTAGTAATATCCCGGTAAGACCGGGGTCGATCCTCAGGGACTAAGTGAAACCTATTCTAAACCTAGAACTAAAATGTTTTCTTTTCAAAATTGTTTTTGGTGATAGATATTAAAATAATAAACACAAATAATAACAGTAAACGGGTCAATGGGGGAAAGACCTAGGGTTTCGAATCCGCCTAATCATGGTCAAATATCAACCTAATCATCAATGGCTTTATGTAACCGGCGTTCTCGAATGATGATAAATCAACTATTGAGTTACACCTGATAAGTATCAACCATAAAAGAATTTAACCTAATAATGATAGATCAAATCGGAGGCATAACTAATGAAAATTATATCATCGACAAAAGTGAACTCATTTATCAAATCACGGATTTCTAACTATTGCATATCAACTCATCAAGCATCAATCATAAAAGAACCTAATCTAATCATGATGGATCAAGTTAGAAGTATAAACAATGAAAGAAGATCACTAAAACTATGATAAGAGTTTAATCAACGATATTATGATGAAAAAGGGATATACATTAAACATGATCAAAACTTCATCAAAACCCTAAACTAGAGAGATTAGCTAATCATAATACGAGATTAAAACAAATATGACAAATAAGAGAGGGAAAGGGAAGAACAACTAAACTTTTTCTCGCAGGAAAATTATTTTCCTTCTGTGAACCAAACACTCCCCTGGAGAAAATTATTTTCCAGCAGCAATTTTAAACCAAACAAGGTCTTCTTCTCCAACAGAAAATTCCTCTCTCTACTGATTTGTTCTTCTTCAATCTCTCAATCTCTCTACAAGTCTCTCTGATTCAAACTCTCTCTCAAATTCTCTTTTCTTTCTCTCAATACAATAAGAACAGGAACAAGAGAAGAAGATGATGAAAATGCTCTCTCTCTCTCTCTCTCTCTCTCTCTCTCTCTCTCTCTACAGTAAATATACTCTGTTCTTCTTCTCTATCTCTCTATGATTAAATTGAAGCCCAGAGAAGAAGAACAGAGCCGAATTAATTTTTTTTTCCAAGTCTCCTTCTCTGTCTTTTTTATAAGTTGCAACCCGTCATTTTTCCGAGAGAATATCTCTCTCTCTGTTGACCAAGATCTCCAGCTATCCCTCTTCAATCACATATCTTTCCTACCATTTTCAGCCAAACTCTCTCTCACTAAAATATTCAGTGGACCGTCTCCCTCTCATCATTCATTTAGCCAATATACAGCTCAAAATTAATCTCCTTCTTTAGCAATTTCTTTCCTTCTCTGTGATCTCTGTAAAATATAACTCACGGCTTCATGGGTAGGGTATAATAGACTTTCCAATTTGAATTCCAAATTGGAATCAGATTGGAAAGTTAATTGGAAATTCCAAATTAAGTGGAGTCGTTGGAACTTGGAAGCATGTCAATGAAATCTAATTTGAAATCACTGGTGGGACCCTAAATGAAATCCAATTTGAAAGCCTCCATGTGATGATTTAATTCCTTCCTGTAGCTTTAACGAATTTGGGTAACAAATGAATTACCTTTCCAGTCCTTGGTTTTTAGCCAATTATATAATGCCCCTGAAAAAATACCTTGTTGCAAATCATCCCTGAACTAACTTGAGTTGACCAAAATTAAGCTTCTTGAATACCCCTTGCACATGACTTTCGTAAGATATTGGTTGTTTCACCTTTTTTTTGCTATTCCTGTAAAACTAAATTAACTTTATTAATTTTATCAAATATAACGACTAACAAAAGTAAATTGTCGACATAAAATTGAGCTCTATCGACCTCATCAGTATGGTCCAGATTTGTCTTCTACGGATTTTCAGCAAATTTCGTGAAAAGTGGGAATTAAGGATAGGTATGGCGAAGTTCATCATATGCGGGTGCATCAAAAGGTTTTCTTCATTGAAAAGGTTCGGGAC
>BEHA01000875.1:215852-269278 GCA_002897215.1 Eschscholzia californica subsp. californica
GACAAAATCGTGTATGTGGGGGTCTACGATGTCGCTGCGTGCTCTGATAGGTCGGGCGAATCGCGTGTCTTCGCCCAATACCGAGACCTTTTGGGTAGGCTTGTGATGCCTTCGCCAAGGACAAAACCCCGTACCTGTGTGAGGTGGTTAAAGCGGGGACAATATCGGTAACTGCTAAGGCCTGGGGCGTTACAGCTATAGACCGCAGAATTTTTCACTTTTTTATGAATTGGACCACGCAATGCAAATCGAAAGGACGCCTCCAAGAACGCCCCCTCATTTTTATCCTCTTCCCAAAGATACTCCATCTTCTCCTCATCTTCATATGCTACACCATCACTACAAGCACTACCACCACCACTACTGTCTTCTTCATCTTCTCGCCCCTCTCTCCTTCCCCTTCTTATCCATTGTCATCCCACTCTTATCTATCCTCTTCCCCCCATCTCTTTTAACCCTGCCGACGGCAGAATAAATCTTTGTCTTCAGCAGTCCTTCGTCTGAGACGAAGAAAAACCCATTCGCCTAAAAACTCGGATGGAGGGCTCTGTCTATCACAGAGTTCCTCCGCCGTCACCAGCGAAGGAAAGAGAGGGGAGATTTTAGAGTTTAAGGGGGTCAAAGGTGATATATGTAAATATTTCACATATAGGCCCTGAAAAGAAATATTAGGTGTTCATGACTTAGTTTACAACAAAATGTCTGCATACAAAAATGTTGATGTCCCTGTGAAGTTGGTATCTATCTACACCAACCTGGCGCCCCTAAAACAACCACCAAATTTAATAAGGTAATAGGACTAAGCGACACAGCATACACCAAACAGTTACATACGAGATGCGTCGTTCGTAGGACAACCCACAAAGTCAGTACTACAGAAGGTAACAATTTGGGTAAGAAATACACCTTCCTTAAGTTCAGCTCAACTGATAACATGAGGAAAAAAATATCTGGTATTGAACTAATAGCATGAATAGAGGTCATCAACTATTCTCATTTTCAAGCCAGGGTGGTTAGATTTTATCTTATAAACGTAAGCACAAAAAGAAGTGTTGAATTCAAACTTTCTGAAATGTTTCATACCAATTTTATCAGTGGGGCGGGCATATATCACTTGCGGAAGATAAGCTAAGGTTGTCCCACTATCAATTATCGTTCCATTCCCATTCGCCTCGAATACTTGTTTAGATATATTCAAAATGGTATTACCAATTTTTCCTCCCTTCATTTTCACATTGTATGTGCCCTAAAGCATTACATGCCAATGAATATGCGATTTGATTAATCAGTTACCGTACTAAAAGCAACAATGACGAAAATTATCATCTCCCATAATGAGAAGAGAAAAGCTTGAACTTGACAAAGTAAGACATAAGAACACATACTACTGGAGTTAACATGTTTGGGCATTGAAAATAGCACGATGATATAACAATAACAATAATAATAGAAAGAAATATTGGAGATCGATGGCTTGAATTGTTGTTGCCTCATAGGAGGAGTTGTTTGACCGTGTGGATGTTACTTTGTTGAAATGCCAGTAGGTCGGCCATCAATTGGATTGCCCTACTCGGGTCTGTGAAACATTGCACATAGCAAACAACAAATAAATTAGTCGTATGACAACACTAACATTAAAATAATTGAATATCACTTAATTGAATATAATAATGATAATAAAAAAGATATGCATGTTTCTTAATGGAAGGTGCGCCTCCAGAACCCAAAGATAGAATTTAAAGAACTAAGAAGTCTACCCACTACTTTAAAAAAATAAAAATACAAAAAGGAAAACACGTAAAATTGTGGAACTTCATGAAGAGATCTTTAAATGTAAGAGCTCATGAAGGAGTTTGTACTCTTTCATAGTCAAAGAAGATTTTCATGAAAGAGGTAAACGATTTATGACAATCTCAACTCGTAGCTATTTTAAGTTAAATACACATGATAGAGCCAATAGTCGTATGTAAACATGTTCACACGAGGTCCAAAGAGCGAAAAACGACTGTTTTTGGCCCCCTAAGTTTGTGGTAGGTCTTACGATATCAAGGCCCCACTTATGTACTAAAAGAGTACGTATTTGAATGTTAATATTTTCAAGACTCCTGTTTAAGGTGGTTGGATGTTCAAATCCTCTGTCCATACTTAAAATGGTTTTTTTGTTCTATTTCTTACACCATCAAGGCATCAATTGAATTACTCCAAAACTTGCTAACACAAAGCACATTTTTCTTAAATTGATAACACATTTAAATACCATATTACCTTATTTTAGATTACTTTTTCCAAGGGTTGAAACCTACACAAAAGTTAGAACTTTCTTTCCACTTTATGTGGCAAACTCCTACATTTCTAAGACAATCATCTTCAAAGTTAAAAAATACAACCCTATAAAAATTACTTTTGAATTTCTTTACCCACAAAGATTGATTTGAAAATTTAACATTCTTAGCCATCCTCTTTTAATTGACCTATGAGTTGGAAAATAAAAAGTTTCACAGATTTTATTAGATTTTAAAAGTCCTTGACAGCTATGAGATCCTGAGTTATATGCGTAAAATTTTGTTACAACTACGAAACTCAGATTTGTTGGTTGAGAATTTTGTTGTCGACCATATCCATTTACTTATCAAATTTAAAAAAACTAGTTCATTAACTATCAATTTACAATGGAGAACTTTATTTGACCAGAGACAAACTCAGACCATTTTAGTGTCAATCTTTATGGAAAATGGCTAGCCGCCCATGCTTCCCCCACTACAAAAATCAAAACTATTTGCGACGGCAGAAAAGTGTCGAAAATAGTGAACTTCCTTCAGAAAGACCTTTTCTCGTCGGCGTGGAATCGTCGGAAGTTTGTCGGAGATAAGGGCGTAGAAAATACATTTTCCGACGAAATTATTTCGCTGGAAAAAGCGGTGGTACAAATGGAGGCAATCCTATTATTTCCGACTGCTTGTGTCAATAAATCCGCCGGAAATAGTGAGAGGTGTTATTTCCAACGGCATGTGCTTCATCGGAAATAGTGTATCTTTTTTTTTCTATTTACGCTGCTACAATTACTGCAACAACAACATTATCAACCACACAAAACAAAACCGGCAAGATTACGAGAAAAACAATATAAAACTTGCAACTACAATGCTGTATTCATTTGGAAACTATATAATTAATATTTTATGAACATACATGAACCAAACATTCCAACCAAAACAATCTTTCGTGTTACACCATAAAAAGTCAAGTAGTCAACCAAAAACTTAGTGCATGAATAATAGCTCTGCTTAACTTTCGACTTAGTTGCATCTCCCCATCATTCGTTCTGAAAATTTATCAATAAAACCAACCACAAGACCTTTAAGAAACTGACATGCTTTAGATGGCTCTCTAACCTAAGATATCGTTTACATCATAAAGTCAGGGGTGGCCCTGGGCCAAAGCGAACAAAGCGTCGCTTCGGGCCACCGATTTTTAGGGGCCACTAAAACATTAATTTCTTTAAGAAATATATAAGAAGTCCGACTCACTAAAAAAATTATAAGGGCCTCATTTAACAAATGTTAAGTAAAAAAGGGCCACCAAATTTGATGATTTTTAAATGAATGGCGGACCCAACAGTTTGTTTGACTTATGGGAAAGTAGAGTAGAACGTGTTAAGACAATTAGGTTTCAAGCTCCACAACTACGAGAAGCTTTGAAAGAATTGATGGAGACAAGTGATGATTCAAAAACAGTTCATGATGCCGAAAATATATTAAAACAAGACTTTGAAAATTTTGAATTCCTTTTGAGAATGGTTATTTGGCATAACATATTGTTTGTGGTAAACTCTGTTAGCAAAACACTTCAAACTGAAGATATAGATATTGATGTTGCATTAGAGAAATTGAATGGAATTCGTTATTTTGAAGATTATAGTGAAGTGGGATTTGAAGAAGGCATGGTTGAAGCTAAAGAGTTTGCCATCAAAATGGGAGTTGAAGCAACATTTCGAGAAAGACACGTATTATTCGAAGAAAGAAACAGTTTGACGAGACTGCATGTGAAGATCCATCAATGTCACCTGAAGAAGCATTTAGAGTTAATTATTTCATATACATATTAGATCAGACTCTTTCTTCATTTAAGAGCAGATTCGAGCAAACTAGAAATACAAAAAAATATTTGATTTTCTGTTTGAGTTAAAAAAGTTAAACTCCCAAGATGATGATGATTTGAGAAATTCATATGTTCGCCTTCAAACCTTTTTCAAGCATATTGAGTCACATGACATAGACGGACTAGACTTATTTTCTGAACTGAAAGTGTTGAAGCGTTTTTTACCGAATGGGATCAAAAGGCCAATCGAAGTGCTAGATTTTCTGAAAGATATGAAAGGTTGTTACCCGAACACATGGGTTTCTTATAGAATTATGTTAACAGTACCAGTTATTGTTGCCTCTGCAGAAAAATGTTTTTCTAAGTTGAAGTTGATTAAGTCTTATATTCGATCTACTATGCCACAAGAAAGGTTAAACGGGTTAGCTGTATTATCTATTGAGAAGGATATGGCTGACAGTCTTGATTATTCGACGATTATTAGTGACTTTGCATCGAAAAATTTAAGAAGAACAAAATTTCAGTGATTGTAATTATCAAAAAACTATTTTGTTATATATATATATATATATATATATATATATATATATATATATGATGAAAATTTTTTGCGACACTTACGGTTTTCATGTAATACATTTATACGTTTTTACAATTTGATAGAAAGGGCCACATTTTCAGACCTCGCTTCGGGCCACCGAAAAGTCAGGACCGGCCCTGCATAAAGTGTGAACTCGGCATCATCAGATCTAGATCTAAAAAAAATCAATTAATGAGAAAGCATTCACATTCTAAGTAAAGCATTCCTGAGTTGTACTTACCTTAAGAATAAAGGCTTCAAGTTAAACAAGCGAGACGTTTTGAAAATGTGCACTTAAGGTATTCCACTTAGAAGAAATTTGTTTAGAGATAATGAATATGACACAATGAATATAACAAATATCAAGAAACAATGTTCATAGTTATACCTCAGGTCGCATATCTCGTTGCCCATAACCTAGTTGCAACAGTTTTGAAGATTATATTAGGGATGAAGGTGAGAAAGAGAGTGCGAGAGAGAACTCCTTACCAAGAAACAACTGAGAGAGAGCGAACGTGGGGACATATTTAAGTGAAGGATGTGTGTAAGAGAGATAGAGAGAGTGATACAAGAAAGGCGATTCGAGGAAGAAGTCGAAAATTAGGGGACAGCAATTTTGACGGTCCTAAAACCCGTCGAAAATAGTTTTCACATAGAATGTTCGCGCCAAGAAAATATTTTCTCTTCCGACGGGAAATAATTCCTCATCGTTGAAAAAGAGTACTTTAGACAGACAACTAAACTCCAAGTGTCGAAATAAGACTTTTTCAACAGAGCTCCTGGGATTATTTTCCAACGCTTCAGGAGGATAGTTTGTCGGTGATACACACTATGTTCGACGGACCGAGCAGATTTCGTCAAAATAGTATTTTTTACGACGTTTTCTGTACACTCGGTCGAAAATAGAAAGTCACGAAGTGACCATTTTTTTTGGTGTCAATTATATCACTACTATGTATAACCCGCACTCATAAGACCCAAATAGGTCTATGGAGCATGGTACAGAAAATCTTACAAAATTAACTAGAAATCACTTCAAATAATAAATCGTTTGCTATAACTAGAGCCGACCCAAGCATCTGGGAGGCCCCAAGCAAAGTTCAAATTGGGGTCTATGTAACTTATGTTAGAAAAAATAAACAAATTCCCGGTAGTATTTATGGGAGGATTTGAACCCTTAACTTCTTGCGTAGTTGCATGTGATATAAACTCTTAATCATTGAGTTACACCTTGAATCATGTTAAAAATCTCTTTAAAATATAATATTATTCTGGAGCTGAGATGTAAAATCCAGATCGAGAGGCCCTTCGTCATGGCGGGCCCAATGCGACTTCTTTGGGCTCGGGCCGCCTCTGGCTATAACATTATTTAGTGAATATTAGTATTTGCTTTAAGATTCAACATGCAATTGATATCAAAATAGTAATTAAAAACAACAAAATAAGAAAGATAATATTAAATTGGGCAATGAACTGAAAATAAAGTGAAGAACTTATCTTTCTAAGGGTTATGTTATGAACCAACAAGACAACCACTAGAGATAATGAACCTGCAATAGGTTTTAGAGACAAAGATGGTGGAACAGAGGCACGAGTATTACTCGTTGTCCTGAAGACTTAAAACACCCCTGGCACTAATGAATTAGGTATTGGTTTGTACTATCTGAGCAAAATCCCCTAGGATTCAACTGTTCTATAACAGGAACTGAAGAAGCAAACTTCGTTCTTGATCTACTGATCTTGACAGTGTGATAGAGAGAGTGGATATGAGAAGTAGAGAGAAAAAGATTTTTCTGTGTTTTTCTTCTGAGAATAAGAGTCTTATTTAAAGGATCAAAGTCTAAATGCTTAAAGATTCGACGATTCTCAATTGTTTGAAACTGATGATCTAAGGGTTTGCATTAAAAGTAGGCCAGCGCTTTGGGGAAAGCTAAATAGTTTTCGGGGTGTGAAATTTTAAAGAGACTATGCAAAATTTTGAAAAATTTTCGAGGAAACATATTTTATATGGAATATTTTTTACCTCTCTCTCTCTCTCCCCCACCTCACTTCTCTCTCTCCCCACTACTTTATCTGTCGTCTCCGACCAGGTCGCCGGCCGGAAAATCGTCGGGCGACCTAGTCGGAGAAGAGAGAGGTGAGGTGGGGAGAGAGAGAGGAATAAATATTCCTTACAAAATAAAATTGTCAAACAAAATGACTAATTTTTGACCAAGTTTCCACACCGCGGAAACTATTATGCTTTCCCCGTTGGCCATAAATTAAATTCTGAATTTATTCCAGTCAAACTAGCCACATATTCCTTGGACTATCCTCTTCCAATGCATTAAAGGCAAGGATTAACTCAGATATTGACCATTATTATTGATGTAGAAAGTTCGGATTTAAAAATCCGTAGAAAAAAAATTATGTTGAAGAATCAGATTTAAAAGTCCGTAATTGAAGTAAAAATAAACTACTATTGGAAAATCAGATTTAAAAGTCTATAGTTGAAATAAAAATAAACTACTGTTGAAAAAATAGATTTATAAGTCTGTAATTAAATTAAAAATAAACTACAGTTGAAAAATCAGATTTAAAAGTCTGTGTTTTAACCGGAAGCTTATTTGTAAACAAAATCCCTCTAAAAGTTCCCACTCAACAAGAAATTATTCAATCATTTAAAATCCATGATTATTAAATATAACTGTAATGCTCTCGAAGTAACCATTTCAGATTTACGACCAATTTCGTCTTAAACCTAATCTATTTATTAATTTACACCCAAAATAGAAGACTTCGGTTCCACTTTATCAAAGACAAGTGCAGCAACTTAAAACTAGCATATAGCATTGCACTATAAGTTTCAATCTCGACCTCGTTGGCTTGAGCTCCTGATAAACCTATTCGACGTCAATCGATATATCAGAAAAACTCTAAGTAAAAACTAAAATATTCTAATAGAATTTAGTGTTTAAAGAAAACAAATTAAACAAACTTACATTGGTTGATATCATCAACCTCACTTGTTCGAGATGATCCACGGTTTGGTTGCTTAATTTTGAAAGCGGAACTTGATAAGAAGATATAATCGAGAACTTTATTTGACTATAGACAAATTCCCCTTATTTTAGTATCAATCTTTATGGAAAATAGTGAGCCGCCCATGCCTCTCAATTACACGGGTATTATATATTCTTAATTATTAAGTCATTATTTAATTCTAACTACTTTTGTAATAAGTTAATAAAAAAAAATATTACAGTTATTTTTCCTTCTTTTTTGTCCCCTACTTTATGACCAGTTTCCTTTTTGACCTCATATTTTTCATAATTTCAAATTTGGTTCTCTTTTGCTAACACCGTCAATTAATTTTAATGATTATTTTTTTTGTTTTCATAGTTGTCCTTCTTATAAAAGTTACTTTTTAAATTCAAATTTGACTCCACTTTTAATATGGATCGATTCCCAAAAAAAATTTCAACCTTTTTAGGCTAAATTAGGGGGCTAAAATGGAATTCACTTAAGAAAGAGATTAAAACACTAGACACCTCATTTCTCCCTCTCTTTCTCCTTCTTTTTATCACCTCTCTCATCCACATCATCTATCTCGCCACCTCATCATCTTCTCCGGCTAAGGTCGCCGGCCAGTAAACTTTTTCTGCGACCTTCAATATTTTTTTTCTCTCTTCCCATTCTTCTCGCTTCTCTCTCATCTCTCATCTCTCTTCCCCCTCTCTAATCTACCTTCTCTCTCTAAAGCTCCAGCGGAGGTCCCCTTCGCTGGAGCAACTAGTTTTCAGACAAGCAGATCTCGTCTGGTCCAGAGAGAGATGAGGTGTCTAATATTTTTAATCTCTTTCTTAAGTTAATTTTACCCCCTTTTGGGGAATCTCTCCATACTAAAAGGGGGTAAAATTTGAATTAAAAAACACTTTTATAAGAAGGGCAGTTATGGAAAGAAGAAAATTAACCATTAAAGTCAACTGACGGTGTTAGCAAAAAAAAAAACCAAATTTGAATTTACGGAAAATAGGAGACTAAAAAGGTAGTTGGTCACAAAGTAGGGAGCCAAACAGGAAATAACTCAAAATATTGTTATTGTTTACAAATTGGTAGGTAGGTTCACAGGATGAGGATGATGTTATAATGCATCTCCCTAGGCCTAACTAGGGCCTATCGCGCAACCAGCCAACCTTGACATAAACCAACTTATATTATGTTTCTTTTGTCTCAGTCTATTTTGACTGATCGTATACCACTTTCCTCTGCATATATAAATACACCCCCCGAACTTCCTCCAATATTCAGCAACCTTCTAAGCTTCCAATCCCCTTCAAATTATACTTTGTCTCATTTCTTTCAAAAACAAATTCTCTGACCTCTGTCTATTTTATTTACTCTGTTCTTTCATAGAGAAAACTAAGAATTAAGAGAGGAAGAAGCTAGTATACTAGTAATCTGAAGATGGGTGAATTTCAGTTGATACTGAAATTGGTTTCATTAGTGTTAATTGTGATTAATGTCTCAGCTGAATTTGAAAATGGAGGTGGGGTGTTTCAAGTAAAGCACAAATTAGGAGGAAAAGAGAGGAGTTTAAAGGATTTGATGGCTCATGATTACAATCGCCATGGAAGGAGTTTAATTGCAGGAATTGATTTCCCTTTAGGTGGAGATGGCTCCCCCACTGGATCTGGGTTTGTACTATTTCTTATTCATTTTATAAAATATCTTGTTATACAACATAACTCTGCAATTTGCAACCTGCATATGCTATATGACTGAGATAGAATGTCCACTATTCCAGCGGAATCCGGCCCGGGATAGAATGTCCAGCCATTATTCCGGCCCGGCCCTAATGTCCTGCCACTATCACAGTCGAATCCGGCCCGAGATAGAATGTCCGGCTACTACATATCACTGGCCAAGATAGTGGTCAGACATTCTCACATTTTCTATGTTAGGATGTGTAGGTCTTTCTCACTCATTCTTTACCCATCTTAAGTGTACATTGACAACACAAGACCAAGACTATTCTCACACTAATGCAGTAATGCGTTTGACATCATTGTTTGTGTCAGACGAGATTTATGCCCTTCTACATTACTTTTAAGATAACTGCATTACTTTCGTAAGTTTACGTGGATCTTGGTTACCTTATAGGCACGGGTTATACTAGTTATGTATATCTATATCTCTTTCCTAAAACAAAAGTTTTTTTTTTATGATTTTATCAGGATCTATTACACACAAATTGCGATTGGAAATCCATCAAAGGACTATTTTGTTCGTGTTGATACAGGAAGTGATTTATTATGGGTTGCTTGTAATAAATGTGAAAATTGCCCTAAAAAGAGTGGCCTTGGTGTAAGTAGAACAAGTCTTCTTCTTCTTCTTGTGTCATTTTTCTGTAAAAAAATCTTCAAGAAAATGTGATGAAGTTTTGATGTTCATTTTTGTAGGTGAAACTGAAATTATATAATCCAGAGAAGTCTTCATCTGGTCAATATCTTAATTGTGATCATGAATTTTGTAATGCCGTTTATAAAGGTCCCTATCCTGGTTGTTCACCTAACACTCGTTGCTCGTATAATCTTCAATATGGGGATTTAAGTACATCTGGTGGTTACTTTGTTAAAGATGTAATAGGGTTTAGTCAAGTCTCTGGAAATAATCAAACTACACCTGCTAATGCTACTATCAATTTTGGGTAACTCTTAATTTCTCTTTTTATCAAGCTAGATTCATTAACTTCTAACCCTAATACCACTAGATGAAGTTCTTCAATTTGGGTATGCCTAATCCTTTGTTTTTAAGTTAAATCTTTGGGAAATGATAGAGTGACTTAGAATTTGGTACTTAGAGGATGACGTGTTTCAGCTTCATCCCATGAATTATATACTCTAACCCTAATGTAGCTTAATAATTCGTTCGAGCTCTAAGATCGAAATGCTAGGACACTAAGGATTTGATTTTAGCAATTGGGGTTTAAAATCTTGGGCTATATCTAATGTTGCTCTAAGTAGAATGTTTGTCTTCTGTATAGGTGTTCGATCCAATTAACTGGGAATTTTGTCCGCACTAATGACGCATTTGATGGACTAATTGGTTTTGGTAACGCGAGTACATCTATGATTTCACAACTAGCTTCATCTGGTAAAGTAAGCAAGAAGTTTGCCCATTGCTTAGATGTGAAAAGTGGAGGTGGAATCTTTGTTGTCGGAGATGTAGTACGACCAAAAATCAATACGACTTCATTGATTCTAGACCAGTATGTTTTCCTATGTTTTACTTTGTCAGTTTCGACCTTTTTAATTTGGTTTCATTACGTGAGGTGTTTAAATTTTCGTCATTGATATATAATATTTAGGTCACATTACAATATCAACATGAAGGGAGTTAAAGTTGGTAACACCGTATTGAACATATCTAAGCAAGTATTCGAGGCAAATGGAAATGGAACAGTAATTGACAGTGGTACAACCTTGGCTCATCTTCCAGAAGCGATATATGAGCCAATGGTAAAACTGGTAAGTAACAATTTGAAGTCTTTTGATTCGAGATTCTACTTTTAGAAATGCTTACTCTTAATTCCTTTTTGTTGCTTGTGTTTATTAGATAAACGCTAGCCAACCTGGCTTAAAGATGCGATTAGTTCAAGATCTCTATTCATGCTTTAAATTCAATACGAGGTATTGTTCTTTAATTTTATGAGTTAAGGCATATGATACTTATTTACTATTTAGTTTGTGGGTTGTCCTACTGAAAACGAATTGACAACGAGTAGAGAAGCCCTAGATCTTGTGAACCCCTTAGTCGTTGGTGTAATGTATTTCGTTTGCTTATTGAAGTGGTGAAAAGTTGATTATGCTCTTACTAATTTAATCTTCTGATTCATTTGTTTGCAGTCTTAATAAAGGATTTCCAACAGTTACTTTCCAATTCCAAAACTCACTTGAAATGTCGGTTACCCCCGAGGAATACTTGTTTCCGTTCGGTGTAAGTAATTTCAATGATAAATCAACAAATTCCCACTGATTATTTTCATGTAATGTTAGCCTTGTTAGTTCTTACCCTCGTGTAGTCGAAATGATCCAACAATCTCATATTCGCCTCTCGCTTCTATTGGGCTGTACAAACTTTTCTTTTGTTTCTGATGTTTCACTCACAACGGTATATGAATATATTCACAGGATGATGAATGGTGTATCGGTTGGCAAAACAGTGGAATCTTATCCGGATCGGTAAAAAACAGAATTGTTCTTGGAGGTACAACGACTACCAAACCCTTCACATATATATATATATATATATATATATATATATATATATATATATATATATATACATACATATTAACAGGAACAGATATTTAAATGTTCGAGTACGGCCATTTTCTTGCAGATTTAGTTCTATCAAATAAGCTAGTAATGTACGATCTCGAAAACCAGGTCTTGGGCTGGACAAATTACAACTGTGAGTAATTCTTAATCTTTTTACAGAGTTACAAATATCGGGTAGAGTTTACTAATAACACTTCTTTAGCGACATTGTCTTCCTCAACTTGTTTAATGTTGGTTGATTTTTTTTTTATTTATGAAGGTTCTTCAACCGTAGGACTAAAGGATGACAAATCTGGATCTGTATTTTCAGCAAGTGCTCATGATATTACGCCATCGCCAGCTCTTCGTCTGGATTCTTCAACTGCTTCGATATTGTTGTTGTTATTAACATTCATATTATACTGTTTGGTTTAGTGAATTGTTTCTAAGCCATGTTTACATTTATACATTATTAATTTATAAAGGAATAAAAGAAAGATTGTAATTGTCCCAAAAGGAATAAATGAAAGATTGTTATTGTCCCAAAACAAATTAATTCTTTTGTGCGAATGCAGAATCATCTCTTTGTTGCATGGGAAATGAGCACCAATCATTAATCTTATAACTAACAATGAATGCATCGGAAATGGGCGACAATCATCTTATAACTAGAAGGATGATGCTAGAATCACAAAAGATTTTGACAAAAAAAAGTTCCCAGCTAATGTGGCAGTTGTGATTTTCATCTCTCAACGGCCTAGATTTGGTCAAAGTTTGAAACCACACCCGCCACATCAGCTGAGAATTTTTTTTTGTCAAAATCTTTTGTAACTTTATCATTTCCCTAACTAGAAATGAATGTAATTGCAATTTTTTGTGTTATTTCGAAAAAGTAAAGGTTTGCGTCACATATAATTGTCCATTAGTTAGGGCAACATTACGGTGGATGTTGACAGGGGTGAGCAATTTTCAACCGAAAATGGTCCCTCCATGCTTAGTCCACTACAAAAATCTAAACTATTTGTGACGGCAAAAACCGTCGAAAATAGAGAACATCAATCGTAAAGACCTTTCTTGTCGGTAAGGTCGTAGGAAATACTATTTCTGAAGAAATTCTTTCGTTAGTGTAAGAAATCTCTCTTTGCTCTATTTTATTTCAATAATTGTTTCAATTACATTGATTTGCTTTTATACTTGATCAAAGAAGAAAAAAAACAGAAATTACAAATAACAGAAAAAGTTTGTTATGAAATTTAGTTGAGTAACTAACTTTCTTCTTGTTGCAGGCTGCCTTTACAGAAAAATCTTCAAGACTTTTGTGGCTGCTTTTAGAGAATCAACTGAAGTCAAAATGTGTTGACTGTTGCGGGTGCTCTTAGACAAAGACTTAGGTCATATATGGTATTCATGACCTAAGTATAAAAGGGATCGAAAATCCCTAATTCCTTCTTTCAGCTTCTTCGAAAATCCCTAATTCCTTATTTCCTGTTTTCATTGAAACCCTAGTTTTAAAGCCCCCCTCAAACCGATGATGAAGACTTGTGAACCATCAGTTTGTTCCGAAAGAAATCAAAGAGATCGAGTGGAATCCCTTTAGTGAATATGTCTGCAATCTGTTCCTTTGTTGGAAGATGATGAACGACAATGGTTCCATTCGAAACTAAATCCCTAACATAGTGGTAATCAACCTCGATATGTTTTGTTCTTGCATGGAAGATAGGATTCGAAGCAAGAAACTTCGCACTAATGTTATCACAGTATAGCACGAACGGTTTCTTCAAGGGAAAACCAAGTTCATCCATGAGGTAAGATACCCAGACCATCTCTGTTGCAGTATTTGATAACGATTTATACTCTGCTTCTGTAGAAGATTTAGCAACTATAGCCTGTTTCTTCGAGCTCCAGGAGATGAGACTCGAACCAAGAAATAAACAATAATCTCCTGTTGATTTTCTCGAGTCAGGGCATCCAGCCCAGTCTGAGTCTGAATATGCTTTAAGAGATGTTAAATGTCCCTTTTCCAACTTAATACCAGAACCCATTGTCCCTTTAATATATCTAAGTATCTTTTTTACAAGTACTAAGTGAGATGTTGTTGGCTTGTGCATGAACTGTGATGAGTAATTCACTCCAAATGATATGTCTGGTCGAGTTAAAGTGAGATACTGTAAGGCACCTACCAAGCTTCTAAACTCTGTTAGACTGGATAGCTCATCACCTTCTGTAAGTGAAATTCTTTGACCAGTAGATACAGGCAGTTTTGATGGCTTTGAATCCAATAAATTTGCTCTCTGTAGTAGTTGTAAGGCATACTTGTTTTGAGTTAGAAGCATATTCTTCTTTATTAGATCATAAGAAACCTCAATTCCTAGAAAATAGGATAAGGAACCCAAATCTTGGAACCCAAATCTTTCATTTTGAAGGCCACACTTAAATCCTTGATCAAGGAATCAATATGAGTAGTTGAGCTGCCTGTAAGGATGATATCATCCACATATAACAATAGAATTAAAGTCCCTGATGAGGAATGATAGACAAACATTGAGTGGTCTGTCCTACTTTTATGAAACCCATATTGATAAGGGAATGAGGCAAACTTGTTGAACCAAGCCCTAGGAGCTTGTTTCAACCCATATAGGGCTTTGTGAAGATGACAAACATGTGTCTCTTTGCCTGTTTGTGCAAACCCTGGTGGCTGAATCACGTAGACATTTTCATCAAGAATGCCATGTAAAAAGGCATTTGACACATCAAGTTGCTTTATGTGCCATGATTTTGTCACTGCAATTGTGAGTACAATCCTAATAGTGTTGGCTTTAACCACTGGGCTGAATGTTTCATCATAATCAATCCTTTCTTGTTGGTGAAAATCCTTAGCCACAAGTCTGGCTTTATACCTTTCAATTGTACCATCACTCTTCTGTTTGAGCTTGAAAACCCATTTGCAGCCAAGTACATTCATATTTTTGTCATATGGGACCAAAGACCATATCTCATTATCTAGTAAAGCTTGATATTCATCATTCATAGCCTTTGTCCATTCACTATGTTTAGCAGCTTCCTTATAAGATTTTGGTTCAGTAGGTAACTCTAGAATGGACAAATAGGCAACATCTAAAGTGTGAGATGATGTGTAGTGAGCCACAAAGTCTGATGGCAGTTGCTTACTCTTGATAATTCCATTTCTGCCCCTAGTTATAATCTGACTAGGCTGCTGAATAGACACTGGAACAGGAGATGTTGCTGGTGTACTAATATTATTATTAGAAATGCCCAAGTCTCTTGAACCAGACTCTCTAGAATCTGAATTAGCTGGTGTACTATTATTAGGTGTCCCTAATTCAGTAGAGATTGTTTGTCTATTTGGTAGAGATGGCAGAGGTAAGCTAACATGTGAGTGCTTATTCTGATCACCACTAGACATGTGCTGTTGGATGTTGGAATAGGGAAAGTTTCCTTCATCAAAAGTGACATGTCTAGAAATATAGACCCTCTTGGATATAGGTTCATAACACTTATACCCCTTGTGTTCATTGCTATATCCCAAAAATACACATTGAAGGCTTTTGGGCCGGGGCTTAACTTGTCTTTTCTAAGTACTCCCAAATGTGGAAAACAAGCACAACCAAAGATTTTAAAGTGGGAGTAATTGGGAACAATATGAAAGAGAACTTCATATGGTGATAACCCTTGAAGTGTTTTGGTGGGTATTCTGTTAATTATGTATACTGCTGTGTTGAAAGCATCAAACCATAAGAATTTAGGTAAAGAATAATGAAAGGATAGAGTATTACCTAGTTCTGTGATATGTCTATGCTTTCTCTCTGCCTTCCCATTTTGTTGTGGTGTATAGGGACATGAACTCCTGAAAATAATACCATTTTTGTCCAAAAAACTTCTGAATTCACCTTTCAAGAGTTTTGGAGCACCATCAGATTGAAAGTAGACAATTTTTTCCTTAAGTAGATTTTCAGTTGCTGCCTTGAAGTGTGTGAAACACTTAATACTGTCTGACCTTACCTTCATAGCATAAATCCAACTAAATTTACTGAAATCATCAAGAAACAATATATAGTATCTAGCTCCATTAGGTGTGGTGACAGGGGCTGGTCCCCAAACATCACAATGAACTAAGTAAAGTGGAGTATTGGTGGTTGTAGATGAATCCTCAAAAGGAAGACATTTTCAAGTAAGATCTTACAAAACTCTCCTTACTTCTCCACTGTTGGAAGTCTGGGTTGACTTGTTCAATCCCATTTATGATCCTAAATTGGGGTGGTGATTCAATGGTGCCTGTGACAAACCCTAGTAAGTCATAAGTGCTAAGAAGGGTTTCTACTTGGTCTTTCCACATGAGAAAGTTAGAATCATCTAACTTCTCAGTTATGAAGTTAGTAACAGATGAAATTGGGGGCAAATTACCATGAGATGAAGCCATTTGATGATTGCTTGGAAAGAAGTCCGAAAAAAAAAGTAAATTTCTAACCTTTTGAAACTGAAATCTTCAATTTCTTGATATTTTGATGATGATGAATGTTAAATCTTCTGAATTTTAATCTTGATTTTGTTTATCTTGCGAGATGATGATTGCTATTGAGCTGTTTGAGAGAAAACCCTAGTTTTGGATCTACAAAACTAGCTTTGGATCTTTAAGAACCCTAGCTCTGATACCATGTAAGAAATCTCTCTTTGCTCTATTTTATTTCAATAATTGTTTCAATTACATTGATTTGCTTTTATACTTGATCAAAGAGGAAAAAAACAGAAATTACAAATAACAGAAAAAGTTTGTTATGAAATTTAGTTGAGTAACTAACTTTCTTCTTGTTGCAGGCTGCCTTTATAGAAAAGTCTTCAAGAGTTTTGTGGCTGCTTTAAGAGAATCAACTGAAGTCAAAATGTGTTGACTGTTGCGGGTGCTCTTAGACAAAGACTTAGGTCATATATGGTATTCATGACCTAAGTATAAAAGGGATCGAAAATCCCTAATTCCTTTTTTCAGCTTCTTCGAAAATCCCTAATTCCTTCTTTCATGTTTTCATTGAAACCCTAGTTTTACAGTTAGAAAAAGTGGTCGTATAATGGCGGAAATCCTATTATTTCCGACTGCATGTGACAATAGATTCGTCGAAAATGGTGGGGGATGCTCTTTCCGACCACATGCACTTAGCCAGAAATAGTGTGTACCCTTTCTTCACCGTCATACATGCCGTCACAAATGTGTTTATTTTTTTTAATTTATATTTCTATTTCCGCACTAACAACAACATTGTCAATCCCACAAAACAAACCTGCAACATATGACAAAAACAATATAAAACTTGCAAGTACAATACCGTATTCATCTAAAAACTATAGGGTTATTTTCCAAATGACCCCCAACTTTGTGACTAGCTTCCTCCCTAGCCCCCTACTTTATCAGTAATTCCCATATAGCCCATTTTTTCAATTACCGTTAAATTTCCGTTACTCGCTTTCCTCCATCTCATCACCTCTCTCTGCCACATCATTGATCACGCCACATCATCGTCTTCCCCGGCAGGGGTCGTCGGCTGGCCAAATTTCTGGCCGGCGACCTTCAAATTTTTTTTCTCTCTCTCTCTTTCTCTCTAAACACTCTAGCGAAGGGAACCCCTTCACCGGAGAGTTTAGAGAGAGAGAAAGGAGAGAAATAAAAAAAAGTTTAGAGAGAGAGAAAAATAAAAAATAAAAGGTCGTCGAGTGGAACTTTGGCCTGCCGGGAAAGACGATGATGTGGCAGAGAGAGGTGATGAGATGGAAGAGAGAGAGAGTAACGGAAAGTTAACGATAACTGAAAAGGAGGTCATATGGCAATTATTGATAAAGTAGGGGGCTAGGCAAGAAGTTGGTCACAAAGTTGGGGGTCATTTGGGAAATAAACCCAAAACTATATAACTAATAATATTTTATGAACGTATATGAACAAAACATTCCAATCAAAAACAACCCTTTATGTTACACCATAAGAAGTCAAGTAAACAATCAAAAACTCAGTGCAGTAATAGCTCTGCTTAAACAAGTTTTAGATTTAGTTGCATCTCCCCGTTGTTCATCTGAAAATTTATCAATATAAACAAACAATTACTACAAGGCCTATAAGAAATTGGCATGGTTTAGATTGCTCTCTAGCTAAGATTTTGATAACATCATAAAGTGTGAACTCAGAATCATCCGATCTGGATTCCTAAAAAAATTAATTAATGGAGAAAGTGTTCACATCCTAAGTAAAGAAGTTTTGAAAATGTGCACTTAAGGTTTTCCACTCAAAAGAGAGTTGTTTAAAGAGAATGAATATAACACAATGTTCATAGTTATACCTGCTGATGTCAAAATTTGTCAACCTTGTAATCAGTCAGTGAAAAGACTTGATGTTGGATTCGTCTGAATGAGTGATTCAGCTTCTTTGATTCCCGTTCTTGCTCTTGAACACCTTGAGAAAAACTTACAAAGAGTTCGAAAACATCTCCGACGCCCAATACAGTCAGGTTGCCCTTTGTAGTTAAAGTATTGAGTATTAAATGAACCTTTGAGTTCTAAGATTTAACTTAGCCTCTTTGAGGTGATTTGATGCCCTTTTATAGACTATTTTGGACCGACCATTGATAGATTGTTGCGGATGAAGCGGTTTGGATCGACCGTTCAGGATTAAGACTCCTCTCGCTTCCTCCTGATTTGTGCATCACCTAAAACACCCGTCCTCCACTTCCGATTTCATCTCAGACATTAATCACAAGTTACAACTTACAACTAATACTGCCAACAACTGGTAGACCAGTTGGTAAGTGTATATACTCTGCAGTGCATAGGTCTTAGGTTCGAACCGATGAAAGTGAAAATCCAAGAATATTGAACTTGAGTATAAATAAAGTATTTTCACAGTCGAGTACACGGGAAGTCACCGTTTTGTAAAAGTCTTTTAATGAAAGTAACTCAGCATGTAATTCTCTAAGTAATTGTAGCATCTCCCATTTTGGGGCTCTTAAATAATGTGACCCGCTGAAATCGCGACTTTGTCGATCAACATAACAAGACCGGAAGTTATATGTCAAACCATTTTTTTTATGGACACCGACGATGTTCTCGGACTACCAAACGTGACTCTAAGGTCCTAAAATGTTGGAGTGACGTCGGCCAAAAAGTCACCGACGATTAAGTGAACAAATTTGGACAATAAAGAAGAGAAACAAAATATAAAACAAAGATAGAGTTGGAACGTATTTAGATTAGAAAATAAAGAACTCATTGAAGATCAACTTTTTAAAGCAATAGAATGGACTAACAGAAGTTTGTATGTATAAAGCTACTGTTAGGAGAGAAGGTGATAAAGTGTATGTTTGCCTAAATCTTTGATTGTCAAGAGAGAAAATAATAGGGTTATTTTCCTAATAGTCCCCAACTTTGTAACTGGTTTCCTGCCTAGCCCCCTACTTTATCAAAAATACCCTGATGGTCCCTTTTTTCAGATTCCGTTATAACACCGTTAACTAGTCATTATTTTTCTCTCATCCAACTCATCGCTTCTCTCTGCCACCTCATCTTCTTGCCACCCCATCATGTTCACCGGCGAAGGTTGCCGGCCGACCAATTTTCCGGCATGCGACCTTCAAGCATTGAATTTCTTTTAAACTCTCCTCTCCCTCTCTAAATACTCCGGCGAAGAGTATTTAGAGAGAGAGAAATTTTATTTATTATTTTTTTTAGAGAGAGAGGAGAATTTTAAAAAAATTAATGTTTGAAGGTCATCGGCCGGAAAATTGGCCGGCCGACGTCCTTCGTCGGTGAAGATGATGAGGTGACGAGAAGATGAGGTGCCAGAGAGAGGCGATGAGTTGGATGAGAGAGAAGTAATGACTAGTTAACGATGTTATAACGGAATCTAAAAAAAGGGGCTATCTGGGTATTTTTGACAAAGTAGGGGGCTAGGCAGGAAACCGGTCACAAAGTTGGGGGCTATTAGGGAAATAACCCAAAATAATATAGTGACTACTTATCACCAAGAGAGAAAAAGTCTACTTGTTTTTAGGAGAGAGAAAGTGGTTGCGTACTCTTCTAATAGAATTGCTAAAATAATAGTTCTAGGTACGTATGAGAGAGGAGCATGATATCCTGTGTTAGAAGAGTGAGTGGTCCTTCTGTATGACAGAGAAACTTGATCGCTTGTCTTAGAATAGTGAAAAGTCGCTCCGTAGGATGTATGAGAGAGAATTTCAAAAGTAAATGAGAGAGAGAAGCAGTTGTAGGTTTTCTCTGTCGTGAATTGGATTCGCTTGTACGGTGTCCTTCAACGAATATATTGGCAGGAGAGAATCATGGGAGAAATTATATGGTTTGTTGTCATCTTGAATATAGATAGTAACGCCTCTAATGTATCTGATCAGTTGTCGCCTTCCTGCTTAAAGAATAACGACTGACCACCTTATCCAATGTAAGCATATGCGAAAACTAGCATTTTCCGTTTATTTTTTGTGTCCGGGAGTGAGTGGCTTGTACACATTTTTTCTTCTTTCTCTCTCTTTCTAATACAAAAACTTCATCTAGTGCTAATATACAATATAAAAATGTGTATATTTAGAATAACAAATAATTATAAATAAAATAGCGAGGTAACTTATTTGTAAAAGAAAATCGAAGAAAATGACATCACACAAAATTTATTTATGATATTTCAATTTCTCTTGTGTTAAGTCTATATTCTATAGTATCATGGTTATTAAAGGAAAATCATATGTTTAAGTATTTATTTGGAATACGGAATACAATTAAGGTTTAACTCTCCTTGCATTTATATAGTTTTATATGATCAAGAAAAAGAATTATAAAATTGAACCTCTAACATCACGGTCACAAATAAACTAAGAAAATCATTATGCTCAGGAAACAAACAGGATAAAAACTTCAAAAATTCTATTTATCCTTCCATTTAGTACCTCTTCCAGCCCTCCGCCTGATTTGGCGACATATTACTGGAGTATATATTCTCACCGTTCTCTCTCTAGTTGCTCCACGCTCAAGAGATATATTGCCACATCAGATGGAGGGTTGGGGGAGGGACCAAATGCAGGGGTAAATAGATTTTTTCAAAAAATTTGGTGGAAGAAAATGTTTTTTGGTTGAGTTGATCCTCTAGCCTCTCTCGCACTAAACAACCAATGAGACAATAAGACTATGTACTAATCAATGATGCAATGTTAGTGATAAAATATGTTTTTTGAAGGGTTTACTCTTCAATATTTTATGGCACCATTCAATTATGGTCAGGGTCGGTCCTGGATCTAGGCGACCTAGACGGCTGCCTACGGCCCCCAAATTTAAGGGCCCCCAATTTATGGGGCACTTTATATATAGCAATTATTATTATTTGTATGTTTTAATGCAGAGTTATATTATGTTTGTTTGGACAGTACAGTTGGTAGAGTAGGTGATTTGAGAACCTAAGGTCAAGGGTTCGATTCTTGTGAGTTACATCATTTCTAAATATTTTTTCTTTTAGAAGAGACACTAAAAGAACAAACGTAGACATCCTCATATGTGGTTTAGTGAAACTAACTAAATTTAAAGTGTTAACACACTCTAACTAATAGGAGGTTTAAAAGACAAAATCATAACATTTTTACTTAATTACTCTTGAATACTGAAATGAAAGAGAAAAAATCAAATTAAATACATATTTCTCTTCAATCTGTTTAATTCTCTACGAGGGTTTATTACATAAAAGTAAGCTTCTTGTTCTTTTAATTTTTCTTTTTTTCAATTTTTTGTTTATGTTTAGATTTTTATGGCTATTTCCAGTAAGTTCAAATATATATATATATTGATTAGTCTATGTTTTTGTGATTATCTCATAGGTTGTTATTACTCCAAAAAAATATTTATGCGGTTCCGAGAAAAGAAAGAAAAAGAAACTAGATCAAAATTTGGTTAAATCACATCGGGAGCTATGGATATATTCGTTAAAAAAAACAAGCAGAGACTAATAACTCAAATAAAGTGTTAGTTGATGAATCATTTTTTTCAACTTAAAGTGTAGGGGCCCCGTCGATATGTTCGCCTAGGGCCCTCCAAAAATCAGGGTAGTACTGATGATTGGACCATTTGAAGTACACACTCGCTAGTATCCTTATTTGGTTGAGGATCTGTATAAAAATTCTAATTCTAATTATAATTTGTATTTTTTTTTTTACAGAATTATAATTTGTATTGGTATTCATATATCGTTGCCTTGATGGAAGTCATTTGGGACATAGGACATGGGCAGGGACAGGGGCACATAGGGGCACGTGTCCCCACACGCCCAAGGTAAATAAGTGTAAAACATTATTAAATATACACAGTACAAATAACTTCACATTTACTAGATTTGGTGTAGCGGTAAGAAGGTTGTTTCTTGCCCTGGTCAGCAAGGGGTTCGACTCCCATGGCTTCAAAAAAAAAAAAATAATTTTGATTTTTTACTTTTTGTCATGAAAATATTTGGTTATGACCCTTATATTTAACTAGGTATCGTTTTAGCCCTTATTTCTTCCTTTTGATTTTATTTTCAATCCAAATCTTTTTGTTTATGCCCCTCTGTTTTAACTAGGTATCGTTGTAGCGTTTATTTCTTTCTTTCTTTTTTTTACTTTATTTTCGAACCAAATCTTATTTTAGCTTTTAAGTTCGATGCAAACCCCGTTAATTTTGTTATAGCTATTTTTTCTATATCATTCTTATGTTTTCCTTTTATTTTATTTTTATAGAAATATTTGTTTATGCTCCTTGTACTTTAACCAGATAGCGTTTTAGCTCTTATTTCTTTCTTTTAACTTTTATTTTCAAATCAAATCTCTTTGTTTACGCCCCTATATTTTAACTAGGTATCATTTTAGCCGTGATTTCTTCGTTTGACTTTATTTTCACATCAAAACTTCTTTTAGCTTTAAATTCGATGCGTTATAGCTATTTTTCTATATCATTCTTATGTTTTCTTTTTTATTTCATTTCTTATATATGTATATGTATATTCTTTTTTTGGTTTACTATTTTTTCTGAAATCATTTCTCTCTCTCTATCTCCTTAACTTCTTTAAAAACGAAAATTTTGCGGATCATTTTTCAAGACGTAAAAGGTCTCATTTTTTAAAATAAATTTTATTAATTATATTTATATTTGAGACTACAACCAACCCAACTCACATCAGCAAAAGCCAAATTGGTTGAGAATGTGACAGTGTAGATATAAATCGTTCGTTTAGACAACACATCAAATTTTTTGGATAATTTTACAATTATTTGATACAACTAACAGTGCCCCTACAAAAAGTTTTTCTGAGTCCGTCACTGAATATGGGACAGGGGTCCGATGCGTCAACGCCTCTCCTACCGTCTCGGTGAGAGTACTCCTATTCTGAAGCTTCAATGGTCATTATTGTGGAAAAAGTGAAGAAATTGGAGGGTAATATTTAAATGAAAATTAAGATGTTTGAGCATTGAAAATAACAAGACAATATAACATTAATAACAGAAATAAATAATGTGCATTGATGGGTTTGAATTGTCGTTGCCTCAAAGCACGAGTTGTTTGACCATGTGAATATTACTTTCTTGAACATGCCAGACGGCCCATCATTTGGACTAGCCTGCCTACTTGGCCTTGTGAAACATTGCACATTACAAACAACAAACAGTAAATTAATCATATGACAACACTAACAATAAAATAGGGATAGTTAATAGAAAGTTTGAGTTTAAGGTCTAAAAATGGATTTTTGAGTTTAAGGTCAAAAAAATAGAGGGGTAATGAGTCATATATCCACTCCTAAATTAATAAATAAAATAAAACCAAAATAAACCGAAAATGTAAAATAAGTCCAAAAATTAACTATTTGGTGGGCCCCATGCATCAATCCTTTAATTATCTCTCACTTTTGCCTTTTCATAAATATTTTTTAACCATTAGTAAACCAAAGGTTTATACTGGTTAAGTTAATAACTCTTTCCATATATTTTATGAAAGAATATTTATGTTGGATATTTAATACCAATCTTTATTTCCATAAACTCCATAAATATTTAACCAAATCAGTGGATATTTAACAAAAATGAGTTGCACTCTAAAAAAAATGAGTTTCTATCTATGTAACTCTATATTCTTTGAATTCAAGAAAGTATATTATTTTTAAATCCGTTATATTTGATTAAAGTAACCTACCAAATCAATGGATATTTACCTAAAACGAGATGCTCAATCCCAAAAACGAATTTCTCTCTCTGTAACTCTTTGTTCTTTGAACTTCAAGAAAGTATGAAGTTGTGATTTGCGTTTTATCTCTACCTCAATCTAATTAGACATCTAGAAATTCGTTTGTGAGGTATGTCCAACTTAAATTGATCGTCAGAATCTATAAATCTCTATTACTCCAATCTTCTTAAAAAAATTATTTATTCTAACAAAAAACTTATATGTAACATTTTTTATCACTTTTTGGTAAAAAGTGAATGTTGAAAGAGGGGTGATTTAATGAGCTTGAGCTCATACCGCACGATGTGAGCTCTAGCTCTGTGGCCGTTGATTTCTCTCATCCAAAAAGGTACAGCTGTCTTCCTCCTTGTGTTAAGGAGAAATTAAAAACAACAGAAATTGGGTCATTTAGTTACATTTATTTACAGAATTGCCATTGCTTCACTCCACCAAAACCTTCGATTTTCCTAAATGAGTTTTCTCTCTTTTTATTTTTCTCTTTCTCTCTCTACCTTGAAAATAAATTCTTGATTTATTTTTGTAGGTAAATTTTGTGCGCTTTTTATTTGTTAAAATGAATTTGTTGGTTCTATGATGAAATTTAGTTTGGGCGATTTGATTTTTCATCTTTCAGATTTTCTCATATTTTGATTTTTTTTCCTTGCAGCAAGGTTCCTAATGGATTCGATCGAGTCGGATTTCTAGGGTTTTGTAAGTGCGAGGAGATTGATTAGGGTATTATAATTTTTTTCGACTGTTAAGGAGGTAGATTTTGTATACTTGATGGGGTTTATTCAATTGACAGATGTTTATGAGAGGATTTATAATTTGCCCTAATAAATCTCATCGCCTTCTAGATATTTGGTTTGGGGTTTAATAGTCAAATTTCTCTCATAATCGTTAGTAATTCTACTACTGGTAGTAGTAATTGTTTGAATGAAGAAATGTACCCTCTAATCAGAAAAAGAAATTGGGATTTATCTTTGATCTACTCGAATTTTGGGTTTTAGATTGAGTAGGATTAAGGAACCTAATTGAAGAAACATGTACTAATGATATCTTGGAGAAGTTGAGTAGTCAACTGAGAGACAGAGAAGAGAGAGGGTTTGATACACAAAAGATGGAAGGGGAGATGAGGGTTAGTGAGAGGGATGAGTTGCAAGATTTGGTAAATATGAGAAGAAACTGTGAGGATCCTTTCTAAGATATAGAAATGGAAAACTGATGATTGTGGAATTGGACATTTAAAAAGACGGCAGTGGAGAGAAGCAATGGTAATTTTGTAATTATATATAAGCAAAGGGCCAAATTTCTGTTGGTTTTCATTCTCCCTTAACTTAAGGAGGAGGCCAGCTATATATTTTCGATGACCGTTGATCTCTCGAAATCCACGGCTACAAACTCGAGCTCATACATCAGGGTATGAGCTCGAGCTCATTAAATCACCCCTCATGTTGAAATCTCTATTAATTCAATATTTTTTTCATAAAAAAGTTTTATAAAGTGAAATTGTGTTTGCCACATTTTCGGTATTCTACTAGCATTTTCTACATTATATTAGCATCTGTTATGAATTTGTTACAATAGGTTAAAAAGCAAATACTATTTTGTTAGCATCTTATTGATTCTAATAACATTTTTTACATTCCATTAGCATCTGTTGAATGTATTTATTGCAGTAGGTTGCAAATACTATTTTTCTAGCATCCTATTGATTCTACTAGCATATTCTACATTCTATCAGTATCTGTTGAATGAATTTGTTACAGTAGGTTAACAAATACTTTTTAGTAATTAAAATGTATAAGGTGAAATTGTTTTTGTTACATTTTTCGTATTCTACTAGCATTTTATCGATTCTAGTGACATCTACTAACATTTTCTACATTCGTATTCTACTCTGTCAATCTCATTGATCTCACATGTAGTTGCGGTAGGTGGTTGATAGATGGTATCCCTTGTCAACATGCCATGTTGTGCATCAAGAATTATGATGGTGATACGACAAGTTCTTTTTTTATCATTTTCACCAAACAAGCGTTCATCAACACTTATCAATGTTATGTCTACCCACTACCAAATTATGATGAGCCAATGGAGTACATCGATGAAACAAGAACACTACCTTCGTTAACAAAGAAAAAACCGGGAAGACCAAGGACAGTAAGAAGAGAGCTCATGAAACATACTCAAAAAAATGAGGGTTTGCGGTCGGTGTAAAAAACCGGTTTATCACAATAATGCCTCATGCACGACAGCTATATAATAACTAACTTAAATTTTGATTATGCAGGTTTACTTATTCTGCTAGCAACATAAATATTCTACTTATGTCTTTTATATGTTTAGAGAATTTGATCAATGTTACCAGATTATCATATTTAAACAAGAGGATTTTCCTATTTCCTATTAAATTTTATCAATGGTTACGATATTATCGTAGTTATACTCATATGTATTTGGCTAGAGTAAGTTACAAAATGTCGAAAAACTGAAAAATGCTGGTAGTGTTGGAGAAATTTTGTCAACATCTTACTGGTATCTTTATACCCATTGGACCATGCTAGAAAAATTTGTTTGATGTTTCTAGCAATTTGAGCAATTTTTAATACAATCAAAGTAGGTTGGTTTTAGCCTTTGTTATATTTTAATCAAAATGTCCAGATTTTTGATATATTTTTGTACGAACTATTTGTTTCCTTAGTTATATATGTTATCAATGGATTCAGCATTAAGTGTTTGAGTTCATCATACCTTTGCCCTACCACGTATTATAATTGTATAATTTCAATAGTGTCCAAGAAATTTGAGTAACATCTTTATCGTATCTATAAACCTGTTGAACGACATCTAAAATATAATATAATTGTGGTATTATAGAACATTGATAAATAATCTCATAACTGCTCAAGATGTTATTCAAACTTAAAACATAAACATGTTTGCTACGTTTTATCACATAGTCCGTTACAAAATACAAGTTAAAGTACTTAAACATTTTTTCTCCATATATCCATCGATTCATTCAGCAACAACCAAGTTAGTTCACCCCTCTTCCTTTGCGCTAGTTTTGTCCAATCATCTTTTGGCATCTTGTTAGGAAAATGTTTATAGTTCGATTCGATATAAAGTTCTTCCATGTGCAAAATCACATACAACCTACAATCAGGCCTGTCAAAGTTCAAACAACAAACCAATTCAACATCTTTGGGTTGTAACCATTTATGCGTTTCTATAAGAAACTAAAAAATGCTAGTCAAACAAGTCATTTTTCTTATGAAACCAGTTTTGAACAGTAACCATTTCAAGCTTCTATGATAAACTTCAAAAATGCTAGACAAAAAAATGACATTGTTTTTACAATCCAATTTATTCTCTCATTTTTTCCCATATTACACCATGTAATGTTCTATGGTTGTCAAAAAATCAGGTTTAACAGGTAACCATTGATAAAGTTTTATAAGAAACTTAATAATGCTAGACAAAATATTAAGTTTTTATTGAAAGTAACTATATTCTGGATCTAACACTATGCTTGAAAGTCTACAATACAAAATCCTAAATTAGATAAAACCCTAAATTGTCGGTCTAAAATAAAAACTTTAAGCAGAAACCATTTCTTCAAAGAAATTACACAACAACAGAGACAAGGTAACAATACAAATTTTTTGTTGCATGCAAAAAAGAAACATACTCTTCACTTTGAACTGATTTAGGGTTTTGAAAATAACTTCCATTAAACCACTTCGAAACAACTAAACCCTAAAAATTTCTTATTAACTAATCAATTTCAGAAAAATAAATCATAATTAAAGTTGTAAAAATCAAAACCTAATTCGTTTTGTGTTGTAGAAATCAATCTAAATCATAAACAAAGTTGAAGAAACAACAAAAATGATGAAAGCCAAAATAACTTACTCTTTACTGTTGATCATGATGAACGAAACCAACAATGGATTCTCCTACTCGATGCTCTTTCTCTCTGTTAGGTTAATTTTAGGCGTGTTTAAGATAAGAGTTTCCCCCCTCTCTCTCTCTCTCTCTTTGGTTTGACATTTGAGGAAAAGGCAACTTTTTTTTTGGTTATTTTTTGAAACAGAAAAGGCTACTTTTTTTTGTTATGCTAAACGAAAAAAGACAAATTTTTCCGGGGAAAGAAAGTTTGTTTTTGAAGAAATAAATGTAATGAATCTCTATATATTATGGTATCTTTTATTTTGGGTTGTTTTTCTTTTTAACTTAGGATAGGTTAGGCAGTAAAAGAGAATAAGAGGATAGACATGTAATTTACTTTGAGTGGATTTATTTTCTATTTCAGATTATCTTTGATCTCTAGACTCGTTGATCATGCGATTTTGGACTTAAATCTCATCCACCGTCTAAAAATAAGGTGGATAATAAGTCATATATCCACTCCTAAATCAATAAATAATATAAAACCAAAATAAACAGAAAATATAAAATAAGTCTAAAAAATCACTTTTTGGTGGGCCCCATGCATGATGCATCAAATCAATTATTTACTCCCACTATTGCCCTTTGGTAAATATATTCTAATCCAAAGTAAACCTAAGGTTTCTTGTGGTTGAGTTAAGAAATTTATTCTTTCCATAAATTTTAAGAAAAAAATATTTATTTGCAAAATAAATATTTGCCATACTTATTCTCAATATTTATTTCCGAAATTTATATTTGTCAAGACTAACATACAAAATCAGTAGTTTTTGTCCTAAAAACGAGATTCCATTATCTCTCTCTATGTTCTTACAATGTTTTTATCTCTACAAACTATTTTGTCTTAAAAATCATTATGAAAATTATATATATGTTGCTTAAATTTCGAATCTTCTTAAAATATTTATTTAGTTCTAACAACATACTTAAATGGTAACATTTTTTTAAAAAAAATTCGTAAGAAAAGAAGTTGAACTTCCCATCACCGCAATCTTCTTGGCATAAAAAACTGATATTTATTGTGCTGACATTTTCCGTACTTTCTAACATTTTATTGATTCTATTAATTAGTTAGAGTAGGTGAATAAAAGTTTGATTATTTTCTAGCATCTTATTCATCCTAACAACATTCTTTGATATAACAGAAATTCAAAATTGTTTCTAGCATTTTACTGGTTTTAAAACAACAATTATGAAGGATATATTGCCTCAGTCAGAAGGAATGGTATCCTTCCGAAGGAGTGTCCTTCGACCAAGGTTGCAATGCGTACAATTTGACGAATAGGATCTTAATGACCTTACTCGGAAGATCATTAGTCTGGTCTAATTAGGGATCCATTATTGGTAAGTCCATATTAGTTCAGAGAAGTCCGAAGGGATACAAACATGTTCGGAAGGGAGGCCCGGAAAGGCTTTAGGTGGGCCGGCCATGTGATGGCCGACCTAGGCAAGGGGTCGGCCATTACATGGCCGGTTAGGCCCTAAGTGGGCCGGCCGAGGAAGCCCATAAAGGGCTATGTTGGCCGGCCACTCAAAGTAACTCTAAAGAGGGTAATTTTGGGAGTTGCCTTGGAATTAGGTTTTAGGAATCCTAGTTTGAGTCTAATACCTCTTCTGGGGATTTCTATATATACCTAATTAGACAACCTAAAGGAGAGCCAGAAGAGACAAGATTTCTCAAAGGGTCTGAGAGTTAACTGAAAGAGTTTCAGAATGTACATCTCAGAGAGAGAGAGAGAGAAAAAAAATGAGTTTTCTCAAGTATCTAGTCAAGAAGAAGGAGTTCTTCATCTCAACCTTCAAGAAGGTCCTAGCTGACTGAAAGGAGGGAGTTCAAGTCATATACTCGGTGTCTCAAGTAGAGGAGCTACACTTGCAGCTCTTATCTTCCGAATACAGGTCGGGATTTAGTTCGTGGGAAAGCGATTAAGAGGTAATCTTCTTTCCAATCTAGTTCATTGATATGTTCATGTATAGATCCTGGAAACTAGTGTTAAACATAGAGATGTTTGAGATTCCGCTAACAACACTAGACAATTAGGTGTATGAGATATCCTATGAGAACCCTTCAGTGGCATCACGAGCCGTTTGCATGAACTATCTTTGACTAGACGAATTAGATTCAAACTTGAACAACTAGATAATAGTGTTTATCGTGTTTGAATGGAGATTCAAGCATATTTTGATGAGATCAACTTAGGGTTTTGAATGTGATTCTTGACCTAAAAACACTAAAAACACTAAAAACATAGTTTTATGAAAAGGATTTTCATAAACGAGCTTTAGGTTTTAAGAATGTTGATAAAAAACATCAAAACCATGAAGATTGGTTGATGAATTTGTCAAAAACAGTACCTAACAGCAGCTGGAACAAAGAAAAACATAAAAGAATTCAGTTGGAACAGTAGAGTTTCCAAAAATTTTGGAAACCTAGCTGGCCGGACCGGACAGGACGCGTCCGGGCCGGACCAGCACGTCTCGGACAGCTAGTCTGAGACAGGGTGGGACGCGGACTGGAAATCCCAGTCCGTGAAGGACCGGGAATCCTAGTCCGAGCTGGACTAGGAGTCCGAGACTCTCGGGTCTCGGACATCCTAGAGCGTCTAGGACGTGTCTGGGATATCCCAGTCCAACACGGACTAGGAGTCCGAGACTCTCGGGACTCGGACGTCCCAGCGCGTGGAAGACGCGTCTGGGATATCCCAGTCCGAGACGGAATAGGAGTCCGAGACAGGAGCGTCTCGGACATCCCTGACACGTCCGGGACGCGCTCGAGGGTATCCTATTAAGTCTCGGTCTAGGATCGAGACACTTGACAGTGGTCCGGACGCATCCTGAATGCATCTGGAGCTACCGGACGCATCTGGGATGCGACTGGAAGCTTCCAAAAGCGCCTGGGATGCGACCGGAGCATCCAGAAGCATCTAGGACGCATCTGGACGCGTCCAGAAGGCATCCCAAGGAGGATGGCCGTGCCGTCTGTGCACAGAAGCGTCTGGGACGCGACTGTGGTGCACGAGTGCATCTCAGACCGAACATCCGAGATGGACTATGTGATGTCCCAGCCCGAAACACGTATGGGACGCGTCTGGATGTTCCAACACCCCTCGGACTAAGCATCCGAGAGGAGAAATAGATGACCCGATGGTCTGGACGCGTCCAGGGCGCGTCCAGGACGCATCCTAGACATCTCACCCGAGATGCCTATGGTCTGTCCTAGGACAGAAGCGTCTAGCTAGGCTAGGAAGGTGCTATCTCATGGTCTGTCCTAGGACGCGCCTGCCCGAGAGACTGAGCACGACAGGAAGGTGCTATCTCATGGTCCGGACCTTGACCAGGTTAAGTCAAGGGTTGACCTGAGGCCAGTCAAAGGATTTTGACCAGGGTTGACTTAGGTCAATTTGAGTGTGACTCAAGGGCTTTTAGGCCTTGACCTAAATGGGAGTTTTTCAGACTTTTTCTCCCGGTTCCAAGCATAGTTTTTCCGACATTGACCCGGGTTAGAGGAGAGCCCGAACGGAGTTTTTCCTTATATTGATTTAGGAAACAATTAAGGAAGAAACATAATGTGCTTCTAGTTTAAGTATTATGAATACAAACTTTAGAGCCCATTAGACATAGAGATGTCACAAATTCCCACGAATCGCTATACGAGACATAGCAAAATCTAGAAACGATTCTAGGATACATACTTTGTTTATTATTAATGTCATATTATTGTATGTATGGATGTATGTGATTGCGTAGAATAGTATACCTTTAGATAAGATTATCGTTTCTCGTTCTAAGAACAAGAAGTTGTGCCCGAATAATACTTAGAGTATAGGGTCTTAGAATCTATTGACGAACCGAACGATGAGATCATGGTTCAAGTAGGAGTAGTCAATAGAGGTTCTTGGATTCGAATCCAAACGAACCATAGGCGAACAAGAAATAAACTTAAAAGATGAGATCTTTTAAGGGGTAATACTAAGATTTAACAAATCATTACGCAAACCCACATAAACTTTTACGTAATAAATCATGGATGGTAATGCAAGAGTTCACAGTAACGCAACTTGATAAATTACGTAATAAGTCCCAAAAAGATTTTTGAGTAAAGCCTACCCAGATTAAGACACCTGTTGATCCCTTATTCATCGATGGTGGGTCATGCCAAAGCAGGGTGCCATCTTTTACCTCGGGACAATACGGGTAGATCTATGAAGAGATCTACATGTCTAAATGGTTATTCTCAACGAGTCAGCAAAAGGGTTTTGGATTTCGGGGCTAAAGGACGATTTAACGTTATCGTTAACCAATAATCATAGGAGTATGATCAGTAAGGTGTTACTCACCCAGGACGACGAATTAAGGGCAGTGCCAAAATACGCTTAATTTCGAAGGAATGGGATCTTGGAATTATATTATTCTAAGGGGACAACAAATATTGAATAATATAGGCAAATTGAGAAAATTGTCAGGATAACAAGTTTAATCACTTTCGCATTTCTTACATGTAGTTTAATTATGACAAAGAACATCTTCAACCTCTATACCATACTTGAGAAATTGAACGATACCAACTTCGTTCAATGGGAGAGAAACCTGAGAAAGGTTCCTAGGAGAAAGCGCAGAAGTATTGGACATTCCAATCCCCGTGCTTTCAGAAACCTCTTCTGATGAAGAGCGTAAGCAAGTAAACGATATTCGAAGGAAGTCAGCGCCAGTAACCGGTTTAATGCTAATGGCCATGGAAAGAAAATATATTGATATGTTCATTGACATGGAAGCATACACCATCATTCGACGACTCGGAGACGTGTTTGGAACACAATGTCGAATGAAGAGATTTAGAATCACAATGGTGACACTGGGAATGCGACTTGAGAAAGGGAAATCTGTTCGTTACCATATTTTGGAGATGATTGATCACTTCAAAGACATGGAATGGATGGGATCTCCCATGCCAGTCGACATGGCGGTTGACCTCATCCTGAATTCACTAGATGAAAGATTTCATGATGTAGTAACAAACTTTGAAGATAAATTTGGCCAAATTTCCTTTGAAAGTCTGCTCGCAATTCTGGAAGTAGCTGAAAGTAGGTTCAGCACACCTGAAACTCTAGAAGAAATTCTGAGTGTTCAGGAGACTGTAAATACGGGAACGGAAGACGTTAGAAGAAGGAAGCCATCTGGCAAAAGAATGAGCAAGAAAGTACCGAAACCCAGAACCATCCTTCCTAACAAAAGATGTCTAGTATGCGGTAGTACATCTCATATTCGGTTAAGAGATTGCCCGCGGTTTTTGGAAGAATTAAACGACAGAACTGGGAGTTCCGGACAAGGTAAAAATTATTAAAAGTTATTCAATTAAATACTAATTCCTCAAGGTATGTGATACCTAAAAAAATCTTATCATTATGAATGATAGGAGCAAGTAGGAGCTGAGTATTTATTGAAGAGGAGATGAACCTGTCAAAAGCTAAGAAGGCAAGAGTTGTTGGAAAAGCTCAAGAAGGATCATAGACTCAATAGGCAAATACTTTAAGTCAATTTTGGTATTCTTTTTCTTTTCAGAACATTGACTCTGTAATGAGATTATGGGAGTGAATAAAATATTTGATATTTTATAATGTTCTTAAAAGAGCCTATTTAAACTTTTAAGGAATTATACCGAACGATCCAACTTAGTCATTCTAATCTAGTCAAATAAGCTTGAAAAGAACACGAATGAAACTAAAGTTGTTTGGTCACGTATCTCTCAACAATAGTTAATCATGGTTCGGATAAAGAAATTTGACAAGATCTCTCATGAAAGAACAGGGTCAGTTAATCGTAGAAACTCATGTTAGACATAAAAATCTACGATTAAAGTGACTAGAATGGACTAAAAGACTAGATTTTGGAAAAGTTTTGGAAACAAATCCTAAATCAAAGAAATGGGTCAAAGTGACTAAAGAATATGATGAGATCATAAATTCAATAGTCATCGATCTTCCAAAAACACAATAGTCTAATACGAATCAGCCAATCCACTAAAACCTATAATAAGCTATAATGAATAATTGAGTCCATACGGATATGGATTTTTTAGAAGGAGTTCTAAAAACTAATCAATTATTCAAATGTCTACAGCGTGATAGACATAAGTTCTTCGGACGGAAGAACGGGGTTTTTCTCACAAATCATCGAAACACAATGAGATTGTAGCTCTCGATGGTGTCTTCTTTAAAAAGGAGGGTCCTTCAAAGAAGACAAGTGGGAGGAAAATATCGAATAAAATTCGATAAGAGCAACAAAAGAGAGTAAGGAGTTACTTGCCTTAAAACGAAAGGGGGTAAGGAGTTACTCGGCTTACATGGGATGTCGCCTTGAGAATAAGGGACCAATCGCCTAGAAACTTCTTAAGAAGTTAAGAAGGTTGCTCAAAAACCCCAATGAGTCTTGAGAAGATTCAAACGAACTATAGCAGAACCACTCTGAAATTGGACCAGAAATCCAAAGAGATAGGAGTAAGAATGGTTAAGTCTTGTTCGACAAGAAGGTAAGTGGGAGTGAAACAAGCTAGTTTCATGTCCGGTATGTAGGAGACATACTCGAAAGGACAGAAGACGAGGGTAAATTAACTATGGGCATCAAAGTCTATGGCGATAGACCAAAGGATGATAAAGACTCGTTCAAAAGGAGTTTTGAAGAGGTCTGAATAAGAAGATCTCGTGGAGAGAGATTCTATCCATCACCCGTGATAAACATGGGAGAGACAATTATGTTTGAAAACATAAGAACGATCATGAGATGATTGTTGTTTCCCGAACATCTGAGAAGTACTTGGAGTACAAAAGATGTCGTCGCCCATACAAGTCAGAAGATTGAAGAAAGTCAAAAAAGTAATCTTCCGAAAATAAAGATAGGAATCTTTTAGGAAGGGCAAACAGATGGAAAAGAGTTTTTCATGCTGGGAGTCGTTACTAACTCTACTAGATAAGAAAATAAAATTAGAACTTGGGAAGTACTAATTTTAGTGGGAGAAACTGATATTTATCATAAAGCTTAGGAAGGAGTTCGAAAGTAAGATAATAACAAAGCGAAGTGAAGATGAAACTAAACTGTCACCTTAGAATGATCATGGAGATGCTCGAGTCTAAGGAATTAGTATCAAGGAAGAAGTATCCTAAGAAGACGTGTAAAATTGAGAACGTGAAGGAGTTCACGCGGGTGCTCAAATTTTACAGACTCTTGTTATCCGAAATAAACTGGGTTTATTTTGTCATCTAAATTATGGTTTAGAGTTTAGACGGCAGTCCAAAAAGATGGAGTGTTCCAAGTAGGTTC
Organism: Eschscholzia californica subsp. californica; assembly: GCA_002897215.1. Taxonomy (NCBI): domain Eukaryota; kingdom Viridiplantae; phylum Streptophyta; class Magnoliopsida; order Ranunculales; family Papaveraceae; genus Eschscholzia; species Eschscholzia californica. Next base: position 251,337 of record BEHA01000875.1, read on the forward strand.
ATTAGATACGTGATCTAATGAAAGAAACTCTACTAAGTGAACATGGAAGCACACCATCTTACTATCCCTGATCCAGGTCATTAATTGGACAATAATGACTTAAGAAGACTAGCATGAGTGATTGACAAGATAGCGCTGTTTCTTGGGCTATGGGAATAGGAGTATTCAAAGGTCAACTTCATGGGTGTATAGTTGATGCACTAGAAACCAGCCAAATGAGAGTACTTCAAGAGTTGAAGTTGTAAGTTGTCATAACTCTCATTTAAGCAAATTGGAGAGATTCCTCAAAACATGAGTACTCACTCAGTTTATGGAAGGAATGTCGAACTTTAGTTTCGTTAAACGCCAGCCGTAAAAAGTGGTTATAAAGGCGGATTACTAGGGGAGACAGGATAGACATGAAATTGAGTGGGAGTACAAAAATGGAATATGTTTTCCTGAGTAAAATCAGGACAAAGTATCTCCGGGCCACTTGATGAGAAACAACTGAAAAATGCATGGTCGTGCTCAAACGGATTAAGAGTTAATCGTTTGGATTGGAAGTTGTTCTCGGGATACGAAAAAACCATGGGAATCGAGCATTGCACTTGTTCTAAGTACAAGTGGGAGACTGAAGGATATATTGCCTCAGTCAGAAGGAATGGTATCCTTCCGAAGGAGTGTCCTTCGACCAAGGTTGCAATGCGTACAATTTGGCGAATATGATCTTAATGACCTTACTCGGAAGATTATTAGTCCGGTCCAATTAGGGATCGTAATGCTTAGCTAGAAGCCAACTACGATCGTCGGATAACTTCGGTAATCCGCGGCTAACATAGACCGGTTCCTACAAGGGTTACACACAAGAGTAATGACTTGAACGGAGAGAATTAACTAGAAGGAGAATGACAAATAAGTAGATTAAATCCATTATTGGTAAGTCCATATTAGTTCTGAGAAGTCCGAAGGGATACAAACATGTCCGGGCCCGAAAGGGAGGCCCGGAAAGGCTTTAGGTGGGCCGGCCATGTGATGGTCGACCTAGGCAAGGGGCCGGCCATTACATGGCCGGTTAGGCCCTAAGTGGGCCGGCCAAGGAAGCCCATAAAGGGCTATGTTAGCCGGCCACTCAAAGTAACCCTAAAGAGGGTAATTTTGGGAGTTGCCTTGGAATTAGGTTTTAGGAATCCTAGTTTGAGTCTAATACCTCTTCTAAGGATTTCTATATATACCTAAATAGGCAACCTAAAGGAGAGCCAGAAGAGACAAGATTTCTCAAAGGGTCTGAGAGTTAACTGAAAGAGTTTCAGAATATACATCTCAGAGAGAGAGAGAAAAGGAGTTTTCTCAAGTATCTAGTCAAGAAGAAGGAGTTCTTCATCTTAACCTTCAAGAAGGTCCTAGTTGACTGAAAGGAGGGAGTTCAAGTCATATACTCGGTGTCTCAAGTAGAGTAGCTACACTTGGAGCTCTTATCTTCCGAATACTGGTCGGGATTTAGTTCGTGGGAAAGCGATTAAGAGGTAATCTTCTTTCCAATCTAGTTCATTGATATGTTCATTTATAGATCCTGGAAACTAGTGTTAAACATAGAGATGTTTGAGATTCCGCTAACAACACTAGACAATTAGGTGTATGAGAACCCTTCAAATTATATACTAAAGCTAAAAAATACTTCTAAGTTTTTAAAACAACTTAGGTGATGAATCGGTCTAACAACAACATAACAATGTATCGTATGTTTTCTCACTTACTTACATTATGTTAACTAAATTTTTAACATTTCTCTAGTATTTCATTGATTCTCCTGTATTACTTAAATTAAGAGAACAACATTTTAAACTTTTTTCTAGAATTTTCTTTATTCTCATATATAACATGTGTTGTTACTTGTTAGAGCAAGTGAACAAAAGTTTGATTATTTATCTAGCATTATTCATTCCAGCGACACACTTAGATATAACATGTTTATCGAGTTACTTAGTTTAGATTAATAACATTTTTTTAAAATTTTAGGCATTTTACTGATTTTAACTACCAAATTATATCTTAGAAAAAATTCAATCTTGTTTTTATGTAAAATATGCATGTAAACTAATATATATTCTACTGACATTTTTATTATTTTTGTACCAATTTGTTGATTTGAACAACATCATATGCTTTGTTAGAAATTTTGTATAAATTTTCTTCTAGCATTTCTTTGACTTTTTGTATGAATTTTGACAACTCTACCAACATCTTATAAACTCTGAAAAAATTGATCATATTTGTACAAACATAAATTAGTTAGATAACCAAAGAATATTGTCGACATCGTTGTGGTATTTGTAGCATCCCTGTAATATCTTCTAGCATTTTCATTAACTCTCAACATTTTTAACGTCTTTAACGATATTTGTACTAAAACTTAGAGTAATTAAAATTATGGGAAATCAATTAAAATATAATCCATTACAAGAACTAATAACTTCAAGATTTTTTTTCCATTTATCCTTCAATTCAACCCGAAACATCCAAGTCAATTCAACCCGAAACATCCAAGTCAATTCAACCCTCATTCTTTGCTATAGTATTGATAAATCTTTGGCTAACATCCTATGTGAAAAAGGCTTATAGTTTAGCTTCGACCACAAGTTCATTCACATGCAAAATCACATACAACCACAATCTCGCCTATAACTTTGTAAAATATATTAGTGTTCAAACAAGTGTTTGTAATTCATGGAATGATAAAATAAAAAACGTAAAAGAATCGAAATGTAAAACTTTACAAATAATCTGTACAGTTGTCGATAAAGTCATTTTGAGAGTAACGATGTTATTTTTGTAAAATAAATTATTTCTTGTCAGAGTTCAGAAAATGTTGGTAAAATTTCCACAATTTATGCAAAATTAATAAATGGCTACAAGAAATTTGATGGCGTTGCAGACTGCAAAACAAACTCGATCATTCAAAATTACAAAATGTAAATGATTTTTTTGGTAAGTCAGAAAATTATAAAACGTAAATAAGTTGTTAAAATCAAGAAAATGCTATGAAAATATACAAAAATTTGCAAAATATGTAACTATTTTCATGTAATTTTTTTGGAGAAAACAAGATTGTAGAGAGGGAAACAATGGGACAAGATCTGGAAAACCCCAAATATATAAGTCTTGTAAATTTGCAAAATATATAAGTATTTCACTGATGGTGGCCTCCATGCACGATAGAGAAAAAAGATATTGTATTTACCTTAAGTGTTGGAGAACCCCAAATATAAATGTGAGGAACTAAGAAGTCTATATACACAATTAGATATTTTAATTATTTAGGTGTCTTATTTATTTAGGAGTTTTTAAGTTTAGGTATTTTATTATTTCTAAATTAAGATTAGTAGCAATCATGGAGACCACCGAGGGCCTCAAGAACAATATCGTGCATGCATGGAGACCACCATCAGTGAGGGAGGCTTTGTTATGACTATGGTGCAAGAATGGGTAGCAACCTCAGCCTGGATTGAGGCTGAAATTAGAGTTGCCTTATTGGTTGTAGAGTTGGCTTTAAGACTCTCGAACTAATTGTGTCATTGAATGGCATGCCTTAAATGTGATAAGTGCTTGTTCCAAGCAATAGGATGAATTTTCTTGGTGAATTAGAGCATTGATGATGATATTACAAGGAGAATTAAGTGAGTTTCGTGCGAGAGTAGTTACATTTTGTCATCGAGAAGCTAATAAGGTGGCACATCTAGTAGCAAAACATTATTTTATGTTGCATTAGAACAAGTTGTGGAGGTGACCGAGATTCTTAGTTTTAGTGTAAGTCAATTGGTGACAGATTTAACTAACGGTAATTTCTGCACAAGTAGCTCATAAATCAAGGCATTTGCCTCCTTTCATTAAAAAAAACTTATTTTAGTCTAATTTTTCAAAGGGTTCAAGTCCAAAAAAGTTGCATAAAAAAGACTATCAAAAGTTTTTTCCACTTTTTGTGATAAAATCTTAAATCTCTACGAAAATGATCTTCAACTTTCAAAAAAAAAAAAGACAATGATCTTCAAAGTTAGAATATACAACCATATAACAACTAGTTTTGAATTTCTTTATCCACAAACATTGATTTCAAAATTTAACATCCTAAGTCATCCTCAATTCGATTGACATGTGAAAGACAAAAAAATATTTTTAGAGAATTTTATTGCAAAAACTCCATCGTAATTCCCATATGGTATTGAACAATAAAATTTGAGTATAACATAATATCTTAAATGTTTATCTCAACAAAAAAAGAATATCTTAATTGTAAGAGAATTTATTGTTCATTTTTCAATAAGTAGAGGTTATTGGTTCGTAACTTTTATTAGATTTTGAGAGCTCTTAACAACTTAGAAATCTGAGTTATTATAATATGATTTTTTTCATAATTAAAAAAAATCAATTTTATTGGTAAAAATAAATTTGTCCAACTTATCCATTTACTTATCAAATGTAAAACTAATTCATTAACTATCAATTAACAATGCAGAACTTTATTTCATCTAAGACAACCTAAGACTATTTTAGTATCAATATATATTTATGGAAAATAGTGAGTAGCCCATGCTTCTCAACTATATCACTATATTATATATTCTTAATTATTAAGTCATTATATTAATTCTAGTTATTTTTGTATTTAACTAATAATAGTTATAATGCATCCGTAAGCCCAACTAGGCCTAGTGGCCAAACTTGACAAACAACTTACAGTCCAATCCAACCATCTTTTTCTTATTTTCTCTAATTATTTATTATATTATTAATATAGTATATTTTTTGTCTCCGTCTATTTTGACTGATCATATACCACTTTCCTTTGCATATATAAATACACTCCCCAATCTTCCTCCAATATTCAGCAACCTTCAAACCTTCCAATCAATCGCCTTCAAATAATACTTCTTCTTTCTCTCTCTAGGTTTCTTTTAAAAACACTTTCTCTCTCTATATATAATATTACTCTGTTCTTCATTGAGAAAACTAAGAATTAAGAGAGGAAGAAGATAGTATAGTAGTAATCTGAAGATGGGTCGATTTCAGTTGATACTGAAATTGGTTTCATTAGTGTTAATTGTGATTAATGTCTCAGCTGAATTTGAAAATGGAGGTGGGGTGTTTCAAGTAAAGCACAAATTAGGAGGAAAAGAGAGGAGTTTAAAGGATTTGATGGCTCATGATTACAATCGTCATGGAAGGAGTTTAATTGCAGGAATTGATTTCCCATTGGGTGGAGATGGTTCTCCTACTGGAACTGGGTTTGTACTAATTTTATGAAATATCTTGTTTTATAGCATAACTTGCAACCTAGATTTATCAAAATGTAGTGGTATAGATATATGCTATACAATGGAGATAGAATGTCCGGCCACTGTCCCGGCCGAATCCGACCGGATAGAATGCCAGGCCACTATCCCAGCCGAATTCTGCCTGGGCCCGGATAGAATGTCGGCAATTATCCCAGACGAGTCTGGGACGGGGTATGTTGCGGGCTAAATACTTTTGCTCTCTAAATCTTAGCCTCCTACATATCCCGACCAAGATAGTGACCATCTCAAGCGTACATTGACAACACAAGACCGAGACTATTCTCGCACTAATGACTTTGACATCATTGTTTGTGTGAGATTTATGCCCTTTTACATTACTTTTAAGATAACTTCGTTACTTTCTTACCTTATGGGCACAGGTTATATTAGTCTTTTTTTTTTCCTAAATTATAAGTTGAGGTAATTACTAGAAAGGTCAAAATAATATTGAAAATGAGTAGAAAAGCACAAAATATTTGAAAATTATTATTCAGGTCAAAAAGTGTGCAAATACTATAATACCCTTTTTTGTCACTTTGTGTAACTAAATTCTTTTATTTTTCTTTAAATTTTAAATCGATATAACTTTTGTTTGAGATGTCGGATTTCTATAAAAATTATATATTTAGAAATGATTTTTCATTGGGATATTTAGCGTTTGGGTCAAGGATAAGTACTGGTTTTAGTGTTTAGGTCACAAGTTTGTCCGTTATAGGGTCTGGGTCACGGACTAACCATTGACCACGTTGACTAATGACGCAGTTAACTAGCGTCATTAGTCAACGGGTCAATGGTTAGTCCGTGACCCAGACCCTAAAGTCGGTACTTATCCTTGACCCAAACACTAAATAGCGTTGCTGTGAGCCGTTCCAAAGACGGAAATAAATTTGAACGCATTAAAATCACAAAAAGGATTTGAACATCAATTCTTTCAGGTCTTAAAATTGATGGATCAATTTGGTCTTTGTTGTTCATAGTAATCACCATGATTCTTTCTTCAACCAAGTAGAGAAAATTTCGTCCATGAAATTCAAAATTGCTGATAAACTTATAGATGTTGATTTCTCATTCAAATATGGATCTAAATCTTTAATAAAAGTAACTAATCGTTTTGTTGGTTGAAGAAGAAGCATTTTTAGGTCAGAATCATCAGTAACATTTGATATATTTATATCGTAGATATCGTAGTTCTGGAATTTAGCCATGGCGGAAACGATTGATGATTTTCCAGTTTATGGAAGACCGAAGAAGATAGCTTTGTTTCCAAACAAGACGTAATTGATGATAAAATTGTTTTAATTTAATAAAAGATTCTAGATCTGATTTTACCTTGTTTTTTAGATGTAAATCCATGGCAATTGTATCGAAAGTTGTTAGATGAGTAAATGAACAGATCTTCACCTTTTATTATGAAAAGGGGGGAAAAGCTAGGGTTTTCTGAAGTTGGGGGTTTTCCAGGGTTCTTGAGAGTTAGGGTTTAAGAGAGCTTGAAAAGAGGGAAAGAGAGAGAGAGATGACCGGCAAAAGCTTGGCCGACCGGCCAATGCTTACGCCGACACGGGAAGAAGGAGTTGAGCTCGGCTCATGGAAGGTGGCAGCAACTTGGACGTTCATGGAAGCACCCTCGAGTTTGGGATTTCAAGGGACTAACTCGGTTTTCATGGCAGCAACAAATGGGACTTAGAACGGCTCACATCAGCTCGTGTTTAGTGTTTGGGTCAAGGATAAATACCGGCTTTAGGGTCTGGGTCACGGACTAACCATTGACCATGTTGACTAATGACGGTAGTTAGCTATCGTCATTAGTCAAGGGGTCAACTGTTAGTCCGTGACCCAGACCCTATAACGGACAAACTTGTGACCTAAACACTAAAACCGGTACTTATCCTTGACCCAAACACTAAATATCCCTTTTTCATTAGCTTTCTAACAAGATCCACTTTCAATATTTTTTTTCACAAAAAAAAACCCAGAAAAAAATGGTGTTTTTTTCCTTTACGTTTTTATGCAAACGTGTTTGCAACAATCTGTTCTGCAAACGTGTTTGCATAATGTAAACTGCAAACTGTGTTTGCAAAATGTAAACTGCAAACTGTGTTTGCAAAATATAGTTTGCAAACTGTGTTTGCAAAATGTAGATTGCAAACATGATTTGCAAGCTTTGAATAATATAATCTTCAGTTGCATGTCTTGCAACCCAAAGAGGGAGGGAGGGAGAGAGAGAGATGGGAAAAGTGGAATTCCTACTAGATGGTTTAAACGACGAATCCCTTCTCCCATTAATGCATACAACTAAAAATCTGAAAGTAAATAATTCGTTTAAAAACATCAAGAGTATTTCCAAGATGATCCTCTGGCTAATAAATTTCATTTAGGAGTAGCTTACTTTCCTCCTTTAGCCCTTATTATGATCACTAAATAGAACAAGATAACAGTAACAAATAACTGAAAACCCATACACACAAAATTATTCAAAATCTTAATTAAAACAACAACTGTTATTTTACAAGATATTGAAAAAATATCAAATGAAGTTGAAAGTGCATCATCCTTCAACACATCCTCCTAGTTCCGAGAAAATAAGAACAATAACCCAAAGCAAAGAAATTAAGATGTCTCTTGTGCGAAATCGCCATATAACCTGAATGAACATCGCCATTGCAGGACTTAGCTCCATTTTTCCTAGTTTTTTCTAGGTCAGATGAAATCAAACTCACAAGATCCGGCCTTTCCTTAATGTTACTCCAAGCATTACACATCCAATCTTGTGAACGTCATAAGTCGCGGGAACTAAATGTGGAAAATCGCCCTTCACCTGCAAGATCAAAAGAATGCTCAAATTTAAACAAAGTACATAGTAGCAGAACAACATAAAGGCATTTACTTATCTCCTAATAGGTTTGAAAATGAAGCTTTCATTTCATCAAGCTTCAGTAATCCAAGTGTTACTTGAAATGTAACCATGGTCATTCATCCTTACCTATTAAGTAGATGTGAAATCTTTCATCATCTGGTTCTTGAGAAACCACAATGTCTTCCCACCATCCATCATTCCACCATGCATCCACAAGGGAGCCAACTTTAACAAGACCCAATAATGTTTTTGATGGATCAGGACGAATAGTTGTTCTCCCACACAAACGGACACCCAATTTGTCAGGCATCGCAATCCTCAACGCTGGAATCCATTCCTGCATCATTGAACAACACATATTTAATCAAAACTGTATTAATAACAATGTATATAATCAATTATTCAGAACGATACCCAAACAATGTTGGATCAAGCATATGTTTGAACCATTGCATAAAAGTTAATACTGTTATAGATAGTAGAAATTTTACCTCCAAATTTTTGGTTTCATCCAATGCATCTTTTAAACCTTGGTACTGCACCTTCACCTTGTCTTTGTGTCGCTTGAGAACCACGCCTCTAAACCAACTTAAAACTCATTAAGGTAGATAACAAACACACAACATCCATCTTACATACTAATTATGAAATGCTTGTCGATCAAACGATAAAAGTTGGGGCTAACTTGGTAGTGACATATATCTATTCCTCAATCACTTGGCGTATTTTCTTTCCGCAACAACACCCGCACATACATCCAGTTTTCTCTAATAGTAATTTAGTACTCACATTATTTTTTTCTTAACCGTCAATTACAACTGCAGAACGAATTGATTCCCACAAGACATCAAGACCCTTCGAGCACGAGTTCTTGCTTGAACAATTACAATGCTCTAGTTGATGGTGAACAAATTTGATGTTATAACTATGAAGATATTGGCACATTGATCTTGATGTGAAAATATTCAAAACTAATCGACTAAAATTCAGACGAGTTCTTGATCTAAAAGTTATCAAACTACCACTAACCAGACCTAGGAAAATCAGATTCTTCAGTACCTAGAACCAGTTATCACAAATTCGTACCAGTAAGGATTTAAATTCCTAAAATACCTAGTTTTTGACATACATTTATTCTTTGGATTAGGTTAGATCTTTCCTTGTTTATCATTCTCCATGCAAATACAATATGATACTTTCAGTTTAATCAAATCAGTAAAACACAATTTCGTCAAACATCAATCTGTAATACTCTGATTAGCCCAAGCACTACTTCAAATCTAAATAATCGAACCCAATTTTCACCCAGAACCAATTAAAACAAACAGTAAATATGACCCTAAACTAAAAATTAATAATCCAAGAGAAAGTTGCAAACTTCAAATACCACAAAGTGAATACATAAGAACCTAGAAACCAAAAACCCCTAATATATCAAGAGACGAATCATTTAAAGAAAACCCTAAAAATTGTGTGCATACTAATTTTAATTTATAGATCATACTAACAATCTAATTTTAGAAAGTTCAAAGCAAGAAAGATGGATAAGCATAAAATAAGAAAAATACCTGATCCAAGGATGGATTTGATATCATCACCGGCTGGGGTTGTGTTTCCCCCAAAGCGCGAGCAAGTAAGAGGCAATAACTTTCGTTTCTGCTAAAACCTATTAGAAAAACAAAATTCTCAGTCTCTGAACTACAGAAATTAGGGTTTCAGCATGCTTATATTAACCCTGCTAAACAAATTGAAAAACAAAAATCGTTCACGCGAAGATGATGATGACAATCAGGAACTAATAGAAAGAAGGAAGAAGAACCACGGAGAAGAAGAAAAACGCCCACAAAACTGGTCAGTTTCGTGAGAGAAAGGGGCTTTTATGGATAAGGGTATTTTGGGAATCAAAATATTAAAAAATGACCTGAATGATAATTTCTGATATTATTTTAGACTTGATATATCATTAGGGATAATATTTTGACAAGTTTTAGTTAATAAAGAAATATACTTGTTTTTTTTAACTATTATGAAATCTTTTACTACCTAAATAGTCATTTTCAATTATAAATTTTGGATGGTTTTATCAGGCTCTATTACACACAAATTGCGATTGGAAATCCATCAAAGGACTATTTTGTTCGTGTTGATACAGGAAGTGATTTATTATGGGTCAATTGTAACAAATGTGAAAATTGCCCTAAAAAGAGTGGCCTTGGTGTAAGTAGAACAAGTCTTCTTCTTCTTGTATCATTTTTCTGTAAAAATTGTTCAAGAAATTCTGATGAAGTTTTTCATTTTTGTAGGTGAAACTTAAATTATATGATCCAGAGAGATCTTCATCTGGTCAATATCTTAATTGTGATCATGAATTTTGTAATGCCGTTTACAAAGGTCCCTATCCTGGTTGTTCACCTAATACTCGTTGCTCATATAATCTTCAATATGGGGATTTAAGTACTTCTGGTGGTTACTTTGTTAAAGATGTAATAGGGTTTAGTCAAGTCTCTGGGAATAATCAAACTACGCCTGCAAATGCTACTATCAATTTTGGGTAACTCTTAATTTCTCTTTTTATCAAGCTAGATTCATTGACTTCTAACCCTAAATTACTATATACACAATACCCCTAGATGAAGTTTTTGAATATGGGTATGTCTAATCCTTTGTTTTTAAGTTAGATTTGTGACATGTTTGAGCTTTATCCCATGAATTATACTCTTAACCCTAATGTAGCTTAATAATTCGTTTGAAGAAGCATGCCCTAAGATCGAAATGTTAGGATACTAAGGTTTGCTTTAAGCTATTAAGGTTTAAAATCTTGTGTTGTTCCAAATGTTGCTCTAAGTAGAATGTTTGTCTTCTGTATAGGTGTTCGATCCAATTAAGTGGGAATTTCGTTCGCCCTAATGACGCAACTGATGGACTAATTGGTTTTGGTAACGCGAGTACGTCTATGATTTCACAACTAGCTTCATCTGGTAAAGTAAGCAAGAAGTTTGCTCATTGCTTAGATGTGAAAAGTGGAGGTGGAATCTTCGTTGTCGGAGATGTAGTACGACCAAAAATCAATACGACTTCATTGATTCTAGACCAGTATGTTTTCTTAAATTTTACCTCGTCAGTTTCAACCTTTTTTATTTGGTTTCGTTAAGTGAGGTGTTTAAATTTTCGTCATTGATATATAATATTTAGGGCACATTACAACATCAACATGAAGGGAGTTAAAGTTGGTAACACCGTATTGAACATATCTAAGCAAGTATTCGAGGCAAATGGAAATGGAACAGTAATTGACAGTGGTACAACCTTGGCTCATCTTCCAGAAGCGATATATGAGCCAATGGTAAAACTGGTACGTAACAATTTGAAGTCTTTTGATTCGAGATTCTACTTTTAGAAATGCTTACTCTTAATTCCTTTTTATTGCTTGTGTTTATCAGATAAACGCTAGCCAACCTGGCTTAAAGATGCGATTAGTTCAAGACCTCTATTCATGCTTTAAATTCAATAACAGGTATTGTTCTTTAATGTTATGAGTTGAATTAAAGTCAAGGCATGTGATACTTGTCTACTATTAAGTTGTGATTTGTCCTACCAAAAACAAATTGACAATGAGTAGAGAAGCCCTAGATCTTGTGAACCTAGTCAAGTCATGAGACTTACCTTTGTCCTTGGTGTAATTATTCTCGTACGCTCCCTCAAAAGTGGGGTTCTTTTTAGCCAAATAGGCATCTTTTCATCGTACGAAGCGGAGCACATGTTACCATTTGGTCTATCACGTGTGTCGTAGCTCTAGTACTTTTATAGTTAAGATCTTATATGATTGGTCTTGAGACTTCGCTTAGTCAATGTGGGACCATTCTCACATGTAATAGCTTATGTCGAGTTGGATTTTCACAAATTCCCTAATACCCTTTTTGTGAGTGTATATGGTTTACTTGCTAAAGTGATGAAAAGTTGATTATGCTCTTACTAATCTAACTTTCTGATTCATTTGTTTGCAGCCTTAATGAAGGATTTCCGACAGTCACTTTCCAATTCCAAAACTCACTTGAAATGTCGGTTACCCCTGAAGAATACTTGTTCCCGTTCGGTGTAAGTAGCTCCAATGATAAATTAACAAATTCCCACTGATTATTTACATGTATTGGTTAGTCATACCGTAATGTACACGAAATGATGAACGATCGATCTCATATTCTCCTTTCACATCTACTGAGCTGTACAAACTTTTCTTTTGTTTCTGACATTTCACTCACAACGATATGTCGGTATATGAATATATTCACAGGATGATGAATGGTGTATCGGTTGGCAAAACAGTGGAATCTTATCCGGGTCGGTACAAAACAGAATTATTTTAGGAGGTACAGTGACCACCAAACCCTTAATATATATATATATATATGTATATGTATATATATATATATATATATATATACATCAAAAACAGATATTTATATGTTCGAGTTATTGACATCCTATGATTTTTTTGCAGATTTAGTTCTATCAAATAAGCTAGTTATGTACGATCTCGAAAACCAGGTCTTGGGCTGGACAAATTACAACTGTGAGTAATTCTTAATCTTTTTACCGAGTTACAAACATCGGGTAGAGTTTACTAATAACACTTTTCTTTAGCGACATTGTCTTCCTCAATTTGTTTAATGTTGGTTGATTTTTTTATTTATGCAGGTTCTTCAACCATAGGACTAAAGGATGACAAATCTGGATCTGTGTTTTCAGCAAGTGCTCATGATATTACGCCATCGTCAGCTCTTCGTCTGGATTCTGTAACTACTTCAATATTGTTGTTGTTATTAACATTCATATTATACTGTTTTGTTTAGTGAATTGTTTCTAAGCAATGTTTACATTTATACATTCTTAATTTATAAATAAAAGAAAGATTGTAATTGTCCCAAAAAGAATAAAGGAAAGATTGTTATTGTCCCAAAACGAATTAGTAATTTTTTTGTGCGAATGCAGAATCATCTCTTTGTTATATTGACTTATCACATGTTATTGATGTATCAATATCTTTGTAATGACTATCGTAGTCAATCTCCGAAAAAGAAAAATTACGGTTGTCGATTGTAATCACTGATGGTGCCTTTATAACTTCTGAGACAGTAAAAAAACCGACCATAACAAATAAGTTTACTAATAAGACATTCATTAATAACTAATGGTGAATTCGAAGCCTCTTCACTGAATAAAGCAGTACAATATGAATGTCAGCAAGAACAATATTGTGGCAGTTCGAGAATTCAGTTGAAGAGCCAATGATGGCGAAAGATTATGAGATCCCACTGAAAATACTGATCCAGATTTTTGATCCTTTAATCCAATGGTTGAAGAACCTGAAACAATCATGAATAATCAACATAAAAACTATTTGAGTTTTTTTTTCAAGATTTGAACTCTTAATTTGACCTAAAATCTTTGTGAATTACTGCAATGTCGAGAAAAGAATTGGAGTTACTCACAATTGTGATTTGTCCATCCAATGACTTGATTTTCGAGATCGTACAAAACTAACTTATTTGATAGAACTAAATCTGCAAAAAAGATAGAAATCGAAGGACATTAATATTGACCACATTAAGATCCCTTTTTTGTGTTTTGCCTCTGTTTTAGGACATGTAAATTGATACTGGGACGTATACGAAAATTTTGGAACTACCTCCTAATATAATTGTGTTTTGCGCTTCTTTCGATAATCTTCCAGTGTTTTGCCAACCGATACACCATTCATTAGCCTGCAAAGAAATCAAACTCGGAAATGAAACTTCAAAATAAATCTATATTCCATATATATATAAATATACGTATACTTCAAGGTATTGAATTTCCGAAATTTCCACCAAAATATACTTCAAGGTATTGGGGTTTAAAAGCAGGTGTCGAACACATCCAAAGGGCCTCGCCAGTATGTAAGACAAGGTTTTATTTTATACCCATGGGCTGAAAGGTCTTCTTAACCAATTTGTGACTAAGTGCCTTTACATGAAACATTTGTTGCACATCACCTTGTTGAGGTTATTCTGCCTCGATTATTAAGTCTCGCATACTTGTTACGTAAAGAAATGTCAAGCTATGCCAATAGTTGAAGTAGTATCGAGATTTCATTTTCCTGAGAATATCTACCTACGTTTTCTTCTCTATGACAAAACTTTTATAATTATGGAAACTTGTGAAATACTTCATAGAGAAAGATATGAAAAAGTGCACGAACAACATAAGAAGCGTAATAGTGGAATTGTTGATTTAAATACTAGTTTACTTACACTGAGTGAGAACAAGTATTGGTGAGGGGCAACTGACAGTTCAAGTGAATTTTGGAATTGAAAAGTAACTGTTGGGAATCCTCGGTCGACACTGTAATAATAAAGCGAAAGGTTGAATCAGTACGAGTGTTGAAGATATTTACTTTTTACCAATTCAATAAATTTGAATATCAAAATGCGTTTTCGTGTAGGAACATGTATATCCATAGGTTTCTATATCTATCAGTTGTAAGCATAATTTTGCGGATACCACTACATCTACTCAGTTAGCATTCGTTTAACCTAACTCCACTAGTATTTAAGCATTCTGTAACTCAAATTCAACTTATAAGAAGTGAAAATAGTACCTGCTATTATAATGGAAACACGAAAAGATGCTTTCAACCGTTTGCAAATTCAAGCCAGGTTGGCTAGATGTTATCTGACAAAAATATAAGAACAAGAAACCGTAAGCATTTCTCAAGAAGGAATCTGAATGAAAAGGATCCAAAACGTTCAATACCATTTTTATTAATGGGTCGTATATCGCTTGTGGAAGATAAGCCAACGTCGTACCGCTGTCAATTATTGTTCCATTTCCATCTCCTGCCTCGAATACTTGTTTAGGAAGTTGCAAGACAGTATTACCAACTTTAATTGCCTCCATATTCACATTGTAATGCGATCTAAAAAAAAAATTATATGTTCAATAAGCTCTGAAAGTAGCAATAAAGAAAATTGACAAACAATACAACATAAGATGACGTTACTGAGGAAGCATCATTGAAGAAAGCCGAACATAAAAAAGATCTTCCATTTCATTATCAAGATCAGTATTTGAGTTTAATTCCATGTATACAGTAATCACATATCACCATTCAACTCTGAGTACATCCATATCTTTTCAAAAGCATTTATTTTTGGAAACGTCAAATTTTGTGCTCAATAATTGTTGATTGGAGATTATAAAAAATATCTAAAATAAGAGCGTAAGTGCAAAAAATAGTGAACTTGACGACGTATGGTAAGAAAACTTACTGATCTAGAACCAGCGGAGTTGTATTTACTTTTGGTTGTACTATGTCTCCCACAGCAAATATTCCGCCTCCATTTTTAACGTCTAAGCAATGGGCAAACTTCTTGCTTATAATACCAGATGATGCTAGTTGTGAAATCATGGATGAACTCGAATTACCAAAACCAAGTATACCATCAAGTGCTCCACTAGATTGAATGAGATTTCCACTTTGTTGGACACCGCATCTATCCAAAGACAAGCACTCCATATATGTAAATCAAATTACCCGACAAAAAGTTCATGTTTAAGATACTAACAAATGACAATGCAACATATACAACATTACTGAAGTTTTTTATATTCTAGGAAAATTTCATCCCGGGGGTCTCATGATCAAGGAGACATATACGAACAACCATGTTAAATCCTTAGCTTGCAAGAGAAATTGTTCGAGAAGTGCCGTGATCTTATCTAATGATATAAAAACTGCTAGCTGTGTCAAATGCATATCTTTGACTGTTTCGGGTCGGGGTGTTCTTAATGCTTGTTTAGCTTTTAAATCGATTTCACCTGACTCGGTTACTATCAGAAATGGCTTACTGTTGTTGATAGACAGATATCAAGTGGTTCTTCTGATATGAGAAGAATTCTGTTTAAGTTACCACCTTACCGTGCCAAGACTTATTCGATTATCTCAGTTCCTCGTTGTATGTTGATTGCATTTTTTTTATATTCTTCCAAAAAGTTCTAATCAATTTTTTTTCTACTTTTTCAACAAACTCTTGAGCAAATATTGGTAGAAAATAAGATCTCATTAAACAAATATTGAAAAGTGAAGCTCTTTTGAGTTAGGATATGAACTGTGAAGCTCAAAGACAAAAAATGTGACCTAAAAGCAGAGATTATGAATTACCTAAATTTAATACTAGTGATGAAGCTCAAGAATCATTTGAATTTGACCTAATAAACAAAAATTAAGACTTACCCAAATTTCAGAGTAGCATTTGCAGGTGAAGTTTGAAGATTTCCAGAGACTTGGCTAAACCCTAAAACATCTTTAACAAAGTATCCAGCAGTAGCACTCCCATCTCCATATTGAAGAGCATATGAACATAGCTTATTAGGTAAGCATCCTGGAATTGGACCATTGTTAAGGGAAGTACAAAATCTATCATCACAAGTAATAACTTGTCCAGATGAAGAACTTTGGGGATCATATAAACTGAGATCTACCTACAAAAGTTAATGAAATAAACACAAATATTAAGTGAATTCTTGAAAGATACTTGGAAGTAAAAAAAAGGAAAAATTATAGACTTCTTGCACTTACACCAAGGTCACTTTTTTTAGGGCAATTTTTACATTGGATGCAATTTACCCATAAAATGTCACTTCCTGTATCCACATGAACAAAGTAATCTTTTGATGGTGATCCAATCCCAATTTTTGTGTAGTAAAGACTGAGAGATTAAGAAACAAAAATAGTAAGAAATAAAGGAACCAAATTTTGGGGTGTAAAGAACAAACATAGTGAAGGGGAGGATCAACTAACAAAATGTAATACTAGACCTAACTATCACCATTTATGGATAGATCCGCATTCGCTTGCAAGAGTGGCCAAAGTCTAGGATATAGGTGTACATTCAAATTTAAAAGTGACGAAGGTTTTATTGTGACCTCGTAGAACTTTGTCAAAAGTAAAACCTCAACATGTTTTACTGGCAATGTATATCTGAAGCAGAACAATATTGATAATTGTCAAGGCTCGAGAGATGTCACGTCTCATTTTGTCAAGCGGTTTATTTTAATCTCGAACTTTTCTTATAAAAATTCAAAATTAACATGTCTAAGTGGGATTTGGCATAAATTTGTTCTAAGAAATAATTGTTTTTCTAAAAAAAATGTACTTTAAGTGTCAAAAATTCTATCCACCTTTCCAAAACCTCAGCCTCTAGCCCCGCTGGCTCACATGACATCGTGCGTGGAGCCGTGGAGGTTGTGGAGTGAGAAATGGAATCAAAAAATTGTCTTCATTTTCGTCTATATTCACTCTGTCTTTTACCTTTCATTTTTTGATTTTGGTTGTTGAACTCAATGTGGTTGTTGGTCATTGTGTGGTATGGGGTCCATAGACTAACAAGATGAAGACACTCACAAATTTGTACTTCATCAATTGGTACCCAGATGATTGCTATCAATATAAACGTTTACATGATGAAATTTTAGTGTGAATGTTCATATTATCTGGTGTAGTAATTGGACACACTCAATGACCCGAAAGTCTTAGGTTTGATTCTCACTACGTGGTTGTAACAGGAAAAAAAAATTGTTTCGAATTTAGAGGGTGGACTTTTTTGGGAATAACTATTATTTGAAAAATAAACTTGTTTAAAGAATAAATTAACACATTGAGAGTTCTAATAATACATACCCTGTTCCAGTAGGTTGACCATTTCCTCCCAATGGAAAATCAATTCCAGCTGCAAGAAGTT
>BEHA01000875.1:270824-282505 GCA_002897215.1 Eschscholzia californica subsp. californica
AAAATAAAAGTTGGGCAATTTTTCTACACAGCAAGCATTCTTGTATTTATTCAAAAATGACAAACCCCAATATACTGCTACACAAACCAACCTAAGTCTTGTTCTATACACCATTTTAAGCATTTTATTGAAACTAAGAGTCAACTTTCTCTCTCTCTCTCTCTCTAACCAAACAGAGTCTATGTTCAATATTACACACCTCATATAAGATCAATCGTCTGTACCAAAGTAGCGATCACCAAACTCACCCATTCCTGGTATAACGCGGTATTCTTCATTCAACGTTTCATCGATCTCCGATGTGACTATCTTCAATGCTGGAAATCGTTTGGAAACACAATGAATTCCTTCTGGGGCCTATAATTTCAATGGTGTAAAGCAAAGTAGATTAGCTACGGCTATTTACATCCCTAAAAAAGGTAATAGAAATAGACCAACAACAGATACAATGAAGTTGCAATCACTCACAGAGATGAGGTTGAGGAAAATTATGTGAGACTCTGGAACTCCTTTCTGTATTAAAAGCTCAATTGCTTGATTTGCAGAGTTACCTTGAGACCAAGCAAACAAATACACTAGTATATAATGAAAGCAAGTATATGAAACGTACTGACGACAAAACTAAACGGTGATGTTCTGCTAATTATATTTCACTTGGAGCAGGGCCGCATGGTAAGGGGTGCCGGTCGGGCGCCTTCACAGGGTGTCCCACCACGAAGGGCCCACCTTTTCTTTTAATTTCAGTTTAGTCTTACAAAAGTGTAATTATGAAAAAAAATAGACATCTAAGTCGTTATGGCATAGTTGGTACATTATTTTGGTTGTCTGTAATTATTATTCACTTTTTTTTTCCTTCTATTAGATCCCAAATGCATTGTAGGATTTGACTCTACAGTTTTATAATGTTTGTTTTCATTGTATAATAACTCAGTTAATATAATATATGTATAGCATATAAGACACGGAAGGCCCGTTAATCCCGTCTCTTCTCTCTCTCTCTTCCTCTTTCTAAACTCTAATTTTGGATTGTAAGATAAGAAAGAGCCTAAATATTTAAGCCTAATTTTCCCATCCAAATCTTTCAATGCGAATATAGAGCCTAAATATTTGATTCTCATCTTAAGAGTTTACTTTCTTCGCCTTGTCTTGAATTCCCAAACAATGCTTCCTCGCAATGAAAGACTCCAAAATCATAAGTTTTATATGGAAAATGTTATCATATAACATCAAACAATGAGTTCGCGTTCATCCATGATTTAATATATTTTCATGGTTGAATTATGTCAATAAAATTTATTGTTTCTCGTGCAACTTCTTTTAACATTCATATTTTTCGTACAAAAAAGGTCTCGATCGAGAACTGTCACTGGGCCCTAAATTGTCAGTCACGGCCCTCACTTGGGGGCAACATATGGACACCATGTGACTAGTTTGTCAACTTGGAAGTCTAGACGGTGCTATTTATTTACGGTTTTATTTAAGTCCACACGAATCTCATTGTTGGTCTCCTTGACCAACATTTCCAAGTTGGTTCTTAGAATCCAACTTCAAGTTTTAAGTCCAAATATCAGCTTGATTGATCATTTCTACCCGTTTGAAAGAA
This sequence comes from Eschscholzia californica subsp. californica, assembly GCA_002897215.1. Taxonomy (NCBI): domain Eukaryota; kingdom Viridiplantae; phylum Streptophyta; class Magnoliopsida; order Ranunculales; family Papaveraceae; genus Eschscholzia; species Eschscholzia californica. The sequence goes on from BEHA01000875.1 coordinate 272,428, forward strand.
AAACTGTCATGAAATTGGATCTAAATTACCTGTCCCAAGAATTGGGTCGAGAAGTAAGACATGTCGTTCTGAAATATCATTGGGTAGTTTCTCATATATAAGCTGTTTGCAGTGTAACCAAAATTTAGGTCAGAATATCTTGCACAGGGTAAGCATACTTTCAGAATTATTATAGTGTATTGACCAAAATATTTACCTGTTTCCCATTGTCTCCATCACGATGGATCAATATTTTCCCGATTTTTATTCCTTTGCAACATGCACGTAAAGCATTCTCCATGCTTTCTCCGCTGCAATAAAGCAGGGGAAATTTCTGTCAATATCTTTTGATATTACAAGTATGAGAAGGAATTCAGGGCAATCTTGTGCAGATATATCAATACAACATTACTAGAATATATATATATATATATATGGAATAGCCGTGTTAGTGGAGATAGGACAGATAGGAAAGAGAGTGACAATCCCTGCCTTTTCTTGGTGATTTCCTGTTTTAACCTAATTAACCAAATAATACCCAACACAAGCTTTACCAACCACTTCCATAGAAACGTAACCAGATGAACCAAAAGCTATACTAACCTTCTAATAATTGATACTCCACACAACTTCTTACAAAAGTCAACTCCTGTATATACTGATCCTGGTACAGAAGAACGACATGATTTCAATTATTTGAATCAGAGATTAATTTACTCAAACAACAAAATGATGCAGCACAATGTAGGAAGTCTATTTTTTTCCACCACCTCCAGTTTAAGGCAAACACATCTCTAAGAGGATGATCACGTCACACAAAAAGAGTTTAATTTGAAATACGGTCTTCATTTTCGGTACAATTAATACATAGTTCCAACTTCACGACAACAATTAGCACGTATGACTCATAAATCCAAATAATAAGCCTATTTAAAACGTCAAGCAACGATACAGCACGTTAGAATCCACAAAATATTTACTAAAAAGTATAAACACTTCAATTTTGTATTACTGACATAAGGATTGAATACGATATACTTTACGACATGATAATTTTTTGAATACGAAATGAACTGTTACTTTTCATCGGATGAGGGTATGTCGAAGATGAATTGCAAAGGCACAACTTTTCAGATAAACAAATATAAAAAACATGGATCATTAGCAACTTCAAGGCCCAAGCCCACACCGCCTACTTGCTAGTTTCCTTGAAAATATACCTGTAGGAGTGATTACTTGCTTCTCTGTGAATGGCAGATGACCAAGACCATGCTCGACTACCTGAGGTGCTACACATTGGTTAGTGCAAAACTCAAGTTGCAACTGTACAGATAACAGGGAATCCATGTACATATCAACTTTAAAAGAGTTGTTTGGAAGAACATACGAGACGAATCAGTCGATCAGAATAGAAGATAAAATCGTGCTTTGATATATCCCGATCTCGAATGAGCGTATGCATACCTCTTATCTGTCATGAGAGATCCACCAATTAATATAAATACATGAACTATAAGTTTGTAAAAGATCAGGAAGAGAAAAGTAAAAGAAATCCCTCTACTGATTCTTAATTTAACTACTAAATCTGCACAGAATATACTGTAACCGTTCATATATGCACAAAAGACAGATGCTTAAAAGTTGAAATTAGAAATTGCAGGGTGGCAGTCTATAAAAAGGACAAAAGGCCTATTTTGACTCTAATCCATATGTTCTTCTCATATTTTAGATCTCCATATACCCCAGCACGGAGTTCATTACTTGATCATTCTTTGATTGCTCGAGTACAATGCAGTATGTGTGTAACATTTAGGAATTGAAGATTAATAACTCGAACAGTATTAATCGACGACAGACAAAAGGTTGAATCAATTCGTGATTGACTGGGACACTGAAGAACAATTAGCTACTGTGTTCATGAAATCAAACCCTTACAACTAAAACAGCATATAAGAAAAGGTAAGAGTACCTGAAATGTTGAGTGAATAACATATAAATTTGGATAAATTTTGCAAAGATCATGCTGACCAAGCTTTGTATGGATATGTTGCACGATCAAATCAATTGCAACATGATTATCACCTCCACGTGGTATAATTACATCTGCATATTTCTTTGATGGTAGAACAAAATCATCAAAAGCTGGCTTGACAAACTTTGCGTACTGCACCAACCAACAAAAAGTCACAATTAAGGTAGAGAAGACAGACATTAGCTCTTCAAGTAGCAGTCCAGTATCTTGCACAAAACAAATTATGTGGAAAATATTTTCTTTTCCGCAATATGTTGACATTATTTAACTTCAAAAGAAAATGATCATTACTAACACGAATCAAGATTTTTTTCTGGGGTAACAAAAACGCCACTAACAGAATATGTTTGTAAGGCAAAACCCCATTTGAGGAGGCTTTGGACAGGTTTATACAGCTAGATGAAAGTGAAACCCTTTTTTCAAAGACTAGGTGGAAAATTTGATTTAATGGAGACCCGCAAGGAAGCTAGTGTTGATATAAGTTAGCCCACTTCAGAACTTTAGGGGCTATTTCATACACTTCACTATACTTGTGTAACTATTGAGTTGTTCCATTGAAGAAACACGGGACTGTGAGAGTTCTATAAAAGACGAATACCAAATTTTGTTAAAACAAACATAATACAACCTTCAATCACATATCAAGATTAAGAAGATTAGATGTGCAAGTTTCCACTTGCCTGTTCAAGAACAGAGTTTACATCTCTTCCTCGCTCCACAGTGTCACGTCTTATCCTACGTGCAAGCCTCACGTCAGCATCTAGATGGAAGAACAGAAATTTGGCAAGATATAGAATTAGTGGTCTTTATCGGACACGCATTCACCTAAGCAAGGGCAATTGAGTATACAACAGTTACATCTTTGCGTAAATCAGTCGACGAGGCAATAAAGGGTGACAATAAATCCCAAAACAGGAGAACAATGAGAAAAAAGGGAACCGCAGAACCACAAGTTTTTTGTTGTTTTAGTATACAAATTTAATGCCCAGAGAAAATCTCTGTGGCATCAAAATGCAGCAACTATTCATAATTGAGTATTTAATCCTAAAAGAGAATGAAAGGGTTGACAGAACCGCAGAACCACAAGTTTTTTGTTGTTTTAGTATACAAATTTAATGCCCAGAGAAAATCTCTGTGGCATCAAAATGCAGCAACTATTCATAATTGAGTATTTAATCCTAAAAGAGAATGAAAGGGTTGACATATTGATGGACTCAAAGGAATTTGAGGAACTCTTCAGTCTCAGCCATTAGCTCAAGCTGAAAGCAGAACTCACTACATTTTCCTACTGTCATAATCTATGAACTGTAACCAGAACATCAGAATTTGCTGATCTTTTGCTTGCATAACCATGTAGCAAGTCACAGAAGAATGAACGTACCTGTGTCAACAAAAATTTTCATATTCATCAAGTTGCGCACACGTTGGTCATGGAAAACCAATATACCCTCCAAAATAATGACATCCGATGCATTTACCTGAAACAAAACCTAGATAAGTACCAACCATGTCTTAAACAGCTGTTGAAGGTTATGCGCTGAAGCTCCGCTGATTGCTATTTTGTCACTTTATTATGTCTTGACACTGATGCGTATTGTTTCTGTACTCGCGCTTCTCTAATTATCAATTTTTTGAATCTTGCTTATTGTTACATGTTAATCATTTTTTCATATTATTAGACTTTTGAAAGCAATAAATCAATGTGTGAAATATTGATAGGGTGTTGAGCCTTAAACGAGTGTAACGCCTTGATGTTGCCTGAGTGTTGCTTCGAGGCTACATTTCTCCTTGTCACGCCAAGGCTTAAAATCAATTCTTTAAAATATTGATTACCAATTGAGATCAACGTTAGGCGAGGACCTGCTAAACTGGTTTAGAAGCGTTAAGCGTAACATGGATGTCATATCACCTATCTCAGACATACTTTCATTCTTAAACCTATTTCGCTATTTAACATATCATTTTTTCCAGTATTCAATAATACGTAATTTTATCACGTAGCAAATGAAGACTTGACAGACTCGAGTTTCTTATGAATTACCGTCCCAACTCGATTAAGAATTGAATCTGACTCAACCAGATCGATTTATTAGTAGAGTTAAGATTTAAGTGCTTGGAACCCATAAGATGTTACTGCAGGTTTTCTACATGACTCATTGCAACTAGCTGCCCTCGCATGAATGCGCGATACCAATACACCAAGATTAGATGCAACCACACTAAGCCAATAAAAAAAAAGGCAGCATACCTGTCTAAAAGTTTCAGAGCACCGTTGATGGTTCTTAAAATCATATATTGGAACATGAACAGATTGGCCACACTTGAGTTTGCCGACGCATTCAAGAAGTTGTTCAGTGTCAAATGCATCTGAAAGTAAACAACTACCCAATTCAACAAAAAATTGACCAATAACAGCGCAAATGAAGCTGTTCAAAATGTAATCGTCTAGTAACGTTTTAAAGTCATAAGATGAATTACCAGGATGATCAAAATTATACTCATGTACATGTTCAGATTCTTCGGCAGTCAAACCCCGGTAGAACGAATCCTGTACGATAAACAAACATGCATAACTAACATGAAGAATCTTACATAAATGTTTCTGTAGAACACCAAGAATACTAACCTTATTAAAAGATCTACCTAAAAGACTCTAAAACTATCAGGAGACCAGGAACAAACTGATCTCACTGAATCGAAAATGGAAATGAAATTCGCACAGAAAAGGGGAAAAAAAATATTGAATTGGTGTATGATAGAGAGATAAAAAGGGCGACCTGATTGACAAGTACAACCCTTTGATCGTGAAGTTGTTGAATGATCATATCACAAACAGTTGTCTTACCAGATGCTGTACCTCCAGAAACCCCTACTCAAATTCCCCCAAACAAGTAAACAACTAAAAATCAGCTTAGGAAGAAGACAAACGAAAAACAATTGATAGAAAAAAGAAAACAGAAGAATTGGAAAAAAAAAAAAAAAAGTCAAATAGAAGATCAAAAATTGATAAAGAGTAAAGATTGAGATTGAATTAGGGTTTGTTTTAAGTGATGGTTAGTATAGAAGAATATACCGATGACGAAAGGTTGTTTAGGAGCGTTGTTATTATCAGTAAGAATAGTAGTAGTAGTAGATGAAGATGAAAATGAAGGAGATGAAGTTGGTGTAGTAGTTGATGAACGAAGAGCATCAAGTCGTAGACCAGAGAAATGTGCACTCGATGCTGCTTCCATAACGTAATCCATCGTCTTCTTCTCCTCCCCCATTCTAATCTCTCTCTCTCTCTCTCTCTCTCTCTCTCTCTCTATAGTCTCTCCTTCGCTTCCAGTAGGAGACATCGAATGAATGAAAGGAGGAATATGCTTTATTTGTTGCGAGATGACGTACGCATCAGCGCAAAATGTGGGAGCAGTCATTTCATTTTATTTTATTTCTTTTTTCTGTTGCAATTTTTATTTTATTTCTTAGTATTAGGTGGATGGATAAATTTTGAATTCATTTTATTTTATTTCTTAGTATTAGGTTTTTTTTTTTTGCTAAGGATTCTTAGTATTAGGTAGATGGATAAATTTTGTATTGGAAAATCATATGGCAGTTGATATATTTTTATGACAATCATAACATCTATTGATCTTCTCGACAAAAAAAATAACATCTATTGATCAGCATACTTGGTTACGTTGATGATATGATGAGAGAGAGGACAGTTAGGAACACAAGTAGATAAGTCTACACCATGTTTCCTAGAGTTTATAGCAAGAGAATTTTCTAGGCTATTAAACTTCTTGTTTGTTCAACAAAAAAAAAAAAAAACTTCTTGTTTATATACAAAAGGGAAATACTATCAAAAGGGGATCTGAAACTTGGTATCTTTTAGGAGGCACTTTGTTGTGCAGTGGACGGAGTTAGGAGTGTTATTCAAAAAGTTGCATAAGTTTAGTGAAACTCCTTCCAAAAGAAGTCTCCTGATTCCATGATGTTTTGTCCAAGATATGCCCAGCAAAGCTGTTTTCCCTACGCATTCGTCTACTGTTTTAGAACTTGTGAGGGCAGCTTGTCTTGCGATTTGTTTTCTTGTTAAATCGTGAACAACAATAGCTAAACAGGCAAGCAATGAGCGTTTGAAAAAAGAAACATCATAATTTATTTTATGGAATCCAGTGGGTGGTGGAGTCCATTGATGTATTGGTGATGTTAAGCATGGAGATAAGGTTCGTAGAAGGGTATTCATGTACTAAGGAAACTCTGTGTGCCTGAAACACTAAGTTCATGTTCAACTGTTTCCCCTTAAGAATAAGTTCACATCTACTCTTCCGTAGGTGTCATAGTGCAATGGATAGGATTTCTATCATTCGAAAAGATCATGAATGGTCTAAACTTTCATTTAAATGAAACAAATAGCCAAACCAGTTGTGGAAATTTCTGAATGAGAGCTTTGCATGACCAAAGTTGTGTAGTTCACCAAGAAGCAGATTTGTAAAGGAACAGTTCTGGATAAAGTGCATTTGTGTTTCTTCTTTAGTTGAGCATAGAGGGCATATAAAAGAGAAGTTCTTGATTTTCCTAGATAAAGTGAAATTCAGAGGTAAACTATCATGAGCTAATTTCAATAAAAAAAAAATATTTTTTTTAAGTTGAGAGATTTGATTCTTATTTTAGCTAATCCAAAATTCCACAACAACAGAAAGAGAGATTCATGTATAAGAGAGAAAAGGAAGAGTATAAAGAACGGAAACTTATGTGAGTAAGCGTCGAACTGTTAGAGGAGCCTCTCTCAAATCAACTTTTAGGAGGGACAAAAGGGACGCTTTTAACACCACTCACTTTTTTTTTGTTAAACTCCCATTTGACAATGGTAATAGGAAGTTACATGTCACTTAGTGAACCTATAGAATTATACTCGACTTGGTCAAGTCCAAACATGTTTCCTACACATTTTCTTAGCTTGTACATAAGCACATTCTATATAAGAAATGTTCTTCAACACCGATGTCAAATATTCTCTAGTGAGTTAACTTCACTAGACATATCTACTTTCTTTTCAATTGGACTTTCAGTAGTTATCTCATCTGAACTTTTTTTTTTTGAGTTTCTGTTTTGGTTACCAATCAATGATTTTGAATTATTTCTGGAATTTTTTTATGATAATACTTAGATGGGAGTCCATTTGATTTTAGAGATGAAGAAATTGTATTTGCGAAATAATGGATTAAGTTCTTCGTTGAAACAATGTCTTATGTCTTCTTTCACATTGTTATCCACTTTCAGTTGCACTTACCTGAGATTTTTTTATGATGGAATCAAAACTAAATAAAAATTGTGTTTACTTGATTTTCTTGATATATGAAGATGAAGAAAACTGACTTAGAAACCCCTCTAATATGCCTTGTCTCATTCGGTTTAGAAGATGTAGAAATCAGGAGGGAGAAGAATTTGAGTTATCTCGGCTGAAATAGATGCTTAGAAATAAGGGAAAATGGATCCCTCAAACTTTGGGTAGCTAAAGAAAGAAGGATTAATCTCAGCCATTGAGTTATTTGGACGGTTAAGATTAGCAATTAGTGCAGCGTCAATTACTTCAAGTTTATAAGAACTTAAACTTAATTTCGTTTTCATTTTAAAACAGTCCGCCAACTGGTCTAATTTGTTGGCGTAAGATGCCATGTCAGCAAATCGGACCCAAGACGGACTCCATCTCGACCCTAATAGAATTTTTGAATTTTTTTCCCTCTAACCTTTCTCTCACGTGTCTCTCTCTTTGACTTATCTATTAGATTACTCTCTTAGATCTCTCTCTCTCTCTCTCTTAAATCTCACTCTCTCTTAGATCGCTTTCTCTCTCTCTCTATGACCCCTCGAATATCTCAATCCCTGTATCTCAATTGAACCCCTAGGGTTTCAATTGAGGGGTGAAAAACCGCCTCCTCCATTCTCTCCTAACCGCCTCCTTAATTCTCTCAAACCAGTTTTCTAGATCTTCAATCATTTCGGATGAGGGTTTCTTTCTCCGGAATCTCCTCTTGTTATGTATATAATTTTCTTTTAATCTATAGTAATCTTTTTGGAAGTAGATATTCGATTTTCTTTTCTAGATTTGAGAGATTTTCAAGAAAACAGGAAAGAAGGAGAGGAAACTAGAAGGTATTTTCCATATCCAAATTTCCTTTTCTTCCTCATCGATATGGGTTTCTGTATCTTGATGATAAGAAGAAAATATCAATGGAGGAGGAAAGATTATACACAAACAACTAGAAGATAAAGGTACGAAATCACTCAACCTTCATCTTCGAAATCAAGTATAATAATTCGTCTCCGAGAAACTTGGTGGTGCTCTTGATGAAACCGTAATTCGTCTCTACTTGGTCCATCCTGATTACATATAATTAAGTATTATATTTCACGACCTTTAGGTCCTCCTTCGTGATCTTTAGGATCTTTTATTTGTGACATTTAGGTCTTTTTATTTTATTTTTGCAAACTTGTACTTCATTTCCCTTCATGTTGTCTTTACTTTTGTAAGTTTCATTTTGTTATTTACTTCACTAAATCCATGTTGTAATCAAAGGAGTCAAAATCATCAAAACCATGTAATTTGTTGCAATGAATTCCTTCTATGCATGAAATTCTGGTTTATTTCAAAAAAATTGAACCCCTAGGGTTTCAGCTGAGAGATAGAGAGAGAGAGGGGGTGTTTGATTTTTGCACTTATTAAGTGATTTTCATTTATTAAGTGCGAGACACCGATTTTAGATTGTTTGTTTTTTCACTTAAGTGCAAAATAGTAAGCTCCAACATGGAACTTAATTTTTCGCTTACTTTATATGTGCTAAAAATGACATTTTTATCCTTCTTCTAATATAATAATGGTCAATATAATCATAACTAAAAAAGAGAACCTTAAATAATTGATAAGTACAAAACAATTTTTTAATTTAATTGCGATGATTGTTTCCCTTCTCCAGTCATCTTTCACTTATGTTGTGCTCTTAGATTTTTTCACATCTCCTCCTTCACTGATCACAGAACCATCTAAATTCCATGATGCAACGTGAACTCCTTCTCCTTCATAATTATTAATTGTTTACGGACGTTTTAGAAACAAACTGTTCATAAACTTTTCAACTCATGAACTTAACGAATTAGTGTGAAATGCATCAAATACTTTAAGTCAAAATAGACAATCCCTCATTTTTATAACATTTAATATTAAAATAAAAACAAAAATCAAACACTTAGAAGTGATGATGACATGACACTTACATAATATCACTTATTAAGTTATTATCACTTAATAAGTTGTAGCACTTATAAGTGCTAAAAAAATCAAACAATTGAATATCTCAATCCATGTATCTCAATTTAAACCATAGGGTTTCAGTAGAGAGATATAGAGAGACTCGAGAGAGAGGAAGAGATATAAGATACTAATCAATATAGTTTGTTATGATCAAATAATCGATATCTTGGGGAAAGTTCGACAATTCGATGTCTCATGGCAGTATCAGTTGAAATGGGTAAAGAATATTTTACGTACCTTCTTGACACTCTCTGTAAGGATGGGTGTGTGAATGTTCCTACTGAGTTTCTCAATAAAAAGAAATTCATATTTGAACCCAATACAAAAGCTTATATATAGTTTTAGTTTGTGGATGGTGTAAATTAAGCCGAACCCAATTCACTTGAGTGAGAAAGAGGAGAGTGGAATTTCGTGTGTAGGGGTGAAATCCGGAGATCTACGAAGGAATGCCAAAAGCGAAGGCATTGCTTACAATGTTCTCTTCAATAGAATTATAAGAAATCAAACTTACACCCAGAAGATCGATCTAAAAAAACAATTCAAGCTTACCCTGGGTTTCAGTTAGAGGGGAAGGGAGATACGAGAGAGAGGGATAGAAAAGGAAACCATAGATAGAGATTTGAGAGATAGAGATAATTTTGGGGTGTACTCAAGTCGATCTTTTAACGAGTTATTCGATCTTGACTCGACTATTGCTTGTGCTCGACTCAAAGATTACCGAGTACGAGCTTAACATGGGCTCAAAATCATGCTCGTTTATGTAAACGAGT
>BEHA01000875.1:286788-298966 GCA_002897215.1 Eschscholzia californica subsp. californica
TCTTTGGAAAGACATCTGAAATGTCCCAAAAGGGATCAACAACCGAGTTTGAGATCATGTGGAAAGTCGAACTAGACTCTAAGGGTAAGGCAGTATGCTCGGGGACCAAGTCAAGGTCCATGGTTTCCTTGGGTAAATAGTCTGACAAACTATCCAACATGTCTCTAACTACTATGTCATCAATATCCTCAAAGGCATCTGGGGCCTCGCAGTCAGTTATAATATCAGGCCTTCCTAGCATTGCATCTAAGACTGACTCCTTACAAGTGTCAAAAATTGGATAGTTCGGAATCGTGTCATCCTCAAACTTGCTCGTAGAGCCATCACCCTGAACATCAAAATCTAATGTAGTCCTATCATGATGAGATGACACATGGTGAGGAAACGAGACAACAAGGTTATCAGTTTGTTCAAGTTCTTGGGTCCTCTCAGTTGATTCGTCGACATTTAACTTAGTACTAGGGTATGACGTATTACCCTCGCCATCGGACCTAGTACCCTCTTGAGTTTGGGGTGGTAAAACCCCTTCCTCGTCGGCTAATAACTGTGATGTCATCATCTTTAATTGATGATTTAGAGACTCAAACTTCTGATGTAACTCTTCCTGCATTTGAGTCTGCGTCTGTTGAAATCAATCTTGTGTCTCTTTAAGTTGTAACATCATTTCAGTCAGACGACTTACAGACTCTAATTGAGAACTATCTTCAAGAGTCTCTTCATGATAAGGCTCAAAAGTGTAACGAGATGAAGACTCTTGATAATAACTCCCACCGTACATACTAGGATCATACCTGCCTCTAAAATCATTGGTCTCAGAAAAGTGTGGACTATAAGGTCTCTCATACATATTTAGTGTCGGACCATATCCATCACTAATTCGACCATCTCTACACATTTGTCGGTATTCTCCTAGGGTCATACGAGATCTGTCAGGCTCAAATGGTCTATTCCCCTCACTAATCGAAGCATCCCTACACATCCTTTGGTATTCACCTAAGGTCATATCATGTCGGTTAGTGCGGGGAATCCTCGAAATAAGCTCATCATCATCATCAAATGGCCAACCGTTATAAGAACGGGCCATGATCTCACAATGCTTAAGGAACTAACAAACAAGCTATCAATGCAAATCAAAACTCATCCAACCAATCACACACAAGTAAGAAAGAAAGAGATAGAATACGATACTAGCGGATGCTCCTCTCGTTTCGTTCTTCCTTCCGATTCCTTTCTGATTCTTTTGTTCCCCTTCACTCCTATGTTCCCGTTTTTGGGCTTTTCTCTTAAAGTGGTACCTAAAAAAGAAGAATAGATAAGAAACTACGAAAATAAAGAAAGAAAAACGTCTAAGTTAACAAATAACACTAAACTAATGAACAAACACAAGCAAACAATATCCTAACTACTAAACCTATCCCCGGCAGCGGCGCCAAAAACTTGATGGACCCAAAATTATAGGTCTTTTCCCGCAAGTATACGGGGTCAAGTTATAGTATTGAAAATAAGATCGAGTATCGTCCCAAGGGATAAGTAGGCAATTTCGAATATTGACGGCGAGTTTAGCCCAATAATCAAAATGTTAATAGCTAACTTAGACTAACACACACACACCATTCATGAATTTGATGATTGATTTGGAAGAAGTAAGAAAACGAATAAAACTAAATAAACTATCTAAGAGAGGGGAGAAGAGGATATCTAAGGTTATAAAATCCACCACATAATTTCACTTTATAAAACAAGCACGTAATTACTTAAACCTCTTTTTATTTACTCGGGATCCAATATAATGAACTATTTGGATTCCGGATGATATTCTCGATAAAACAATTTTATAATTAAGAATGTATGATTGACTACCATATAAAACTAATTTCCTACACTACCATTCAAGATCTAAAAGGCATATCTCATCTAATAAATCAATAAAAGCATGAAATATCTAATTATAATACATGAATGATAATAAGGTTATAGAATCAACATGAAATGACAATCAATAGGCATTGAAGCACATCAAAGGATTTAATTAATCAAGAACAAGTATTATAAAGATCCAAAATGGGTTTCATTCACAACCTTAGATTGCTAAATTAACTATACATGGAATCTAGAATAACATTCATTGACATTGTAAAATAAATGAAAATACTAAGAAATTAATGGAAAGAAATCACCAAGAATTCTCAAATTCCATATCCCCATGTATCTCCATTTTGTCCATGATTTGCTCCATTTATGCTCAAGAATGTTACTCCAAGAAATCCAAGCAATAGCTATTTTATTGCACCCGAATAAGAAAAAGAAGGAAAAGAAGGAAATTAGACCTAGAAAGAAGTTGGAAAGAAGAGATGAAGTGGGTAAAGATGATAGAAGAATATGGAAGAAAGAAGGAGAAGACTATTAATGGAAGAAAGAATAGTAGTAGAGAAGAAGATGGAAAAAGAATGGAAAAGAAATGGATTTAGTAGTAGAAAAGAGGGAAAGAAATAGGTGAGAAGAAGTAGAAGAAAAGAATGGGTGATTAGGGTTAGAAGATAGAAATAGAAGTGGCTTAGAAATTAGGTAAGGAAGCCATTGAGAGGGTTTGCAAGTCTAGGTTTTAATGGAGGAGAAAATGATTTATTTATAGGTGGGTCTTGGTTTTGGTTGGGTTAAATGGTAAAAAGAAGGTAAAAGGAGGGTCATTTTGGGAATTAATGGGTTAAAGTGCAAAAACCCTAAAATAATTCAAATAGGCTGGCGGCTAGGGTTAGGGTTTTGAAATCCGGAAGATATGGTACTTCTCGGCTAATGAATTTAGGTGCGGCAGCAATCAGCAGCCCTTGGATTAGGAGAACGCGGGATCTGGACGTCGGGAACGGGACACGTGGCCGGGACTATGTTAATAAGGTGCTTCGGCTCACACGGGAATGGAATAAAGGTCGGGACTCACAGCAGCCATCGGATCTTCAAAACGCGGAAGCTAGCGGTGAGGATTAAAACATGGAACCGGGAGCATGGAAGCTAACTACTTCGGGCAACACGGGATAATTAATAAGCACGGGACTGTCAGCAGCCGTAGATTTTGAAAACGCGGGAACGACCGGCTGAGATTAAAACGTTGGATCGGGCCTACCGAGTTAAGTTGCGGCGCGTCACACTAGATCAGGCCTATAAGAACCATTTCGCCGCTGAGCGAGAATACGGGAACCGCGTGTTCCAACCTCCATACGTAGACACGTGTCCCTAGCGTACCGCGGGCCAGAAACTAGCCCGAGCTTGTACCGAATGTTGACCAAATGTTGACCTGACTTTGACCTTGGTTTATTCCTTCGTCCGGACTCCGATTTGACTTCCGTTTTCTCCTACGGACTCGTCTCGACCTCTACTTTTCAACCACGCACTGACCTTGGCCAAATTACCAGAATTTCCTTCACTCCAAATGACCAAAATACCCTTCATGCATCTTTTCCTCGTTTTTCACACCTAACTCTCCAAAAGACACCTAATCAAGAAAACCAACCATTTTATTATAATAAAGACTCGAAACGAACTAACTCGACTAAATTAAACGACTTAGATGGGACATTTTCATGACCCATCATCTGGCTTCTCTTTGTTCTGGAAGTTGTTGTCATCTCTCATATCTCTCTCTAACCTGAGAAGATATATCTGAGAGGATTCTCTTCTAACTCTCCCAACTGGGAGGATACTCTCTAACCTGAAAGTATGATACTCTCTAACCTGAAAGTATGAATAATTTTTTCCCTTTCATTCCCTATTTATAATGATAAATAAGGAGGTATTCTACTAGAAATAGGATTCCTTTTTAGGCTAGAAATAGAAACTTCTATTTCTCCCTAAATAAGGAATAAGGGAAATCCTATTCTAACTAGGAATCCTTTTTATATAAGGAGGGACCCCAACACACAACACATCTGCCCCCAAAACTCTGTTGGTATCGGGTTTACGGATTCGGTTCTTGACAACTAATCATATAACACTTTAAGATTATATAAATATAAAAATGAAAAACTTATCATGTTTGATCGAGGCGAGTGGTCACTCTTTCCTTAAGACAATCATGTCCCCGCAACGGTGCTAACGGTCTACGGACATTTGTCTCCCAAGATACAACGATCACGTCATATAGAAAGAAGCACTACAGTTCTATATGCTCCATCGAACTATCGAGTTACTATGCTCTCAAACATGACTCTAGACGACTCAACTATTGTCTTCAAATACTCTATTAAAAGCTGTCCAAAACCTTATTTAAAAAAGAAACCAAATTAGAGTATTTATAGAGTTAGCCATGACTCTACAAGATGTCTCTCCATTCGGTTGTGACTACCCATAACTTGTGACTTTTCACAAGTACCTATTGATATAATTTTACTCAAACAAAAATTGTTTGTTAAATAATTTTCCAACAATCCCCCACATGAGTGAAATTACCCACAAAAGACAGACGACATACAAACACATGACAGACAAACATACATACATATGAGAGCATAACAGGAGGTACCATGCATCGGGAAAGATAGCTTTTGGCTTTGAACCTTCCGTAGTGAATAGATACCGGGTTTACAAGGACCTTAGTGAACTATGTCTTGAACTGGGTCCTACGAACTGTAAACCGATGCAGTAACTATCACACATGACACTCCTTGTAACCTTCGGTTCTCGGTTGTGTTCATTTCGGCCTTGAACATTCTCGGGTTTCATGAGCGTTTTAGAGAAGTCGGCCATTACGACCTTCTCACGGAACCGGCCCCAGTTCACACTCATATAGGCGATCTCCTATTAAAGGTATCCTGTTATATCCCACTTAGAAAAACAAAATTCTAAACTATAGGAATCATTAAAAGATAATCTTATCCTCACTTATTACAGGCAACACTGATTCATCATAGGAACGGGTAAGAGATTATTCTCTTTCAGTGTTACTGGCGAGTCAATATATAACTTCAGTTTCCCGTTGAACCTAGATCTTGGGATCTCCAGTCAACTAGGTTGGGTTTCCGTTATGACTTTACTCAATTACTTTAGGCCATAATCCCATTCCCCTCGATGACAATTGCTCTTTCGACATACCTATACTAACTGGATCCGGGTTAGGTTGTCATTTGCATGCATATTCATTTCAACTCCTCAAATTAGAGAGCAATTGTTTAGTGGTAATATTATATCGATGCATATAACATGAGTTACCATCCATTTTTGAACATCCTAAAAGAAATTCATTTTTCTTATGTTATCTATGTTTTTTTTTTTCCGTTATGTGGATTTTGAGAAACCGATCAGACATTCATATTAATTATAATATGTAGATATATCTATTGTTTGCAATCTGCAACTAAACAAGATATATGTCTTGTATACCATTTTTCGAATTAATCAAAATCGGCTCCAATTCCAACACATAAATCCTCAACATTCATAGGAAAACAACTATGATATATCGTAACTCCACACTTCCCCCACATTTCATGACTAAAACTAAGTTGTCATGAAACAAAATGCCGAGAACTAAAATTTAGTCTATCCCACTAGAAAGTTCGGAAGATAGTGGTACTAGGATTTCATCTCCTGTGAGATAACTTCAACCAATTCCTCTTTCAAAGATCCGCTTCTCATTGAATTTCTATTAGTGTTCAATGGAAATTCTGATTTTCTATATCATTTATGAGCGTAATCACAATTGAATTCGTCAAAGACGAAATTTGGTTGTATGAAGACTTCATGAATTCTCACATCCAAAGCCTCTCAATCATCTTAGACTTGTCAACACCAGATTTGGAAGCATAAATGTAAGCAAAGTTGGTTAAAGTAAAAGCCCAATCGTGTAAAACTATAGAGAAAGCAACCGTTCCTTTCTCTGGGTACACTTGGACATCACCAAGGAGTGGATCTTCATATGTAACCAAAATAACATTGGAAGGTCCGTTAAGCCTCATCTCCATCGACCTGGAGCTCAAGGAAACATCAGGTCCATTTTGTTGATGGTCAGCACAGGCCTAATTGTTTCTCCAAGAGCCTGACTGAAGACAGTCTCAATGTGGACAGAAATACCTTCTATACAGTCCACCACGATGAGGGTGTCCTCAGTTAGTACTTAGTAGTAATGCGGCGGTGACCTGAGATGAAAAGTCAATGTGCGCTGGAGAAGCAATAAGATTGATGAGGTACTCATTTCCTCATCCTTCACCCCTGTATCTCTTCAGAGATTCATCAGTCATCTCCTAGTAGATTTAATTGTGATACCATGTTTCACCTAACCAACACGGGTATCAGTCATTGGAACATCACCAAAAACTTGTTGAGCGGTATAGATGATACCCGCATCAGCCACAAGAGAGTTCGACAAGAGTGGATTTCCCATGATAAACATGGGCAATAACTGGCATGTTACAGACATTATATGAACTGAATATAAATATCTTCATCTACCACTTGTTCTTAGCATAAGAACAAATATGTCCCCTCTTCCTTCCCATGATAGAAATGCTCCAAGCCCAACATCAATTGTATTGAACCAAATAGGCACATATAGATAGAAGAAATATGACTCTACCTTCCATTTCGTACACTGAGACAAGGGGAAGGTGCAGATGGGTCTTCAACAAGTAAATTCCATCACAATCTCTTTTGGGGAGACCTGCCATTCTTACTGATGAGACCTATACCACCCAAAGTGTTGCCTCAGATTCTGCTGACTTTGTCCCAACTTTGTTCAAAGACCACTAGCTTCACCAGGTAATTTGAGATCCTTGATTCTGACTGGTGATTTGTATTGACATTAATTAAATAAGTAATATATGAAAGCATACTTTAGGGATTAAACCCTTACATTAAATATGAAAAATACTATGTTTTTTTTTTCTTTCGAGGGAAACTCCCCCACATTTCCTGATTGTTCCAAGTCATAAAATCGAACTTGAGTGACACTTGGATATCCAGTGAAGGGTCTTCGTTTTTCCCCTACTAGGGAGGCAGCAACCTTTTTCTTGCACACCAAGTCATTGTAGCCAATATGCAATTGGCCTTGCTAAATGAACAACAATAACTTCTTAACCATGATCAGTGATAAGAGTGGATACCCTTAATTTGATTATTGTAAGCAAGAAATAACACTTGTACTGAAGATTAGTCTCTCTTTACCACATTCTCAAGTGATGATCCACTATTTGTAGGAGAGAAACCATTATACAGTGTCTTACCAATCTCTCCAACGAAACTCACGTCACTCGTGTTCACAGAAACATCGAAACTCGACGAAACTCCTCTTATTCTGTGACTATCTCCATGCAAAACGTTGATTATCATAGTCCACCAACTTGTCGGCAGAAATTTAGATTTCTTCTAAGCCTATAAAAGTATGTACTAGGCATATTCATTTGAGATCAAATACTTACCATATTTGTACTGTCACCCATCATCACAATCTTTTGTACCTAATTTAAATTCCTTGTGATGCACTAATTGACACCTTCAAACAACTATAGTGTGTGGCAATAAATTTCAAATAACAACAATTGAGTGTTCATATCCTCATATGTTGAAAACAAGTCTACCAAGACCAAAATTAAAACGTATTTAAATTGAATTGTATCAATTGAGTACAATTGATATTTGGATCCAAATTTAAATGAGAGTATGGTTTCAAGCATGTATACACCTATTTCAGTGAATTGACAAGATTAACTAATCTATAAGTATACAAATCATAAGTGCATGGTCTGTGCACAAGTTAATGAAGTGGGGCTTTAATGGATTTTTTTTTTTTACATTCTCATGTAAATCATTTCGTGCACACATCAATTTTACCAAAAACTTTTCTAATTAAAGCATATAAAGGTATAAGCGTTTGTTCATCCACTGCCGGCAAATTGTCAAGATTCATGACCACTAGATACATACCTCTCTGTAAGATTTCTCAAGCTCTAAATTTTATTTCAATCAATCTCATTTCTTCACTTACATCAATTATTTATAGGAAAGAAAAGAGAAAACAGATTATGTTATGAAAACATAATTAGTTGTAACTAATTCTGTTTTCATAACAGAATTAGTTGTACTAACAACAACTTATTTACTTAATCTTGTTTCAGGTTTATGGAGGCTGCCTTTAGAGATATTGAAGACAAACTTTGACTGAGTAGAAGGACCGGGCTTTGACTGGACTTGACTAAGTCAATTACAGACTTGTTGACTTAGGTTAAGAAAATGAGTTTAGGAAAACCTAACTCATTTCCTCCTATTCAAAACCCTAGCCATCTGCCGTCTGCTCTTCTCTGCTCTTCATTCGCAAATCCTTCTTCTTCATTGTTCTTCCTTCATAAACCTTTATTATCTTTATCATGTCTATACTATTACTGTTAATAGCCCCCCTCAAACCAATGGTTAAGTCGAAAGATGAACCATTAGTTTGATTCGAAGATTTGTAAAAATATCCAGAGATAACCCCTTCGTGAATATGTCCGCAAGTTGATCCTTGGTAGAAACATACTCCACAACAATCGTCCCATTTGTTACCAGATCTCTTACATAATGATAATCGACCTCGATGTTCTTCGTCCTGGCATGGAAGATGGGATTGGAGGCGAGATGTTTGGCACTTATGTTATCACAGAACACTCGAAAGGGTTTCAGGAGATTAAACCGCAGCTCACTCATGAGGTAAGACACCCATACTAACTCAGTAGCAGTTGTAGAAAGAGATTTATATTCGGCTTCAGTAGAAGACTTGGCTACTGTAGCCTGCTTCTTAGAACTCCATGAAATAAGACTGGAACGAAGAAAGACACAGAAACCTCCAGTAGACTTTCTCGAATCTGGACACCCTGCCCAATCAGAGTCTGTGTAAGCTGTGAGAGATGATAAGTCTCCCTTAGATAATCGAATTCCAGAACCCATTGATCCCTTTAAATATCTCAATATCTTCTTAACAATGACCATATGTTTATCTGTTGGCTTGTGCATGAATTGGGCTGTGTAATTGACTGCAAAGGAGATATCTGGTCTTGTTAATGTGAGATACTGAAGAGCTCCTACAAGACTCCTGTATTCAGTAGGGCTTGAAAGCTCAATACCATCTGTGATGGAAAGCCTCTGTCCACTCGAAACTGGCAGTTTAGAAGGTTTGGAATCCAATAGAGATGCCTTTTGAAGTAGCTGCAAGGTATATTTCTTCTGGGTTAATAACATGCTTGAATTTGATATATCATGAGAGACCTCAATACCCAAGAAATATGATAAGTCCCCTAAGTCTTTCATTTTGAAAGCTTTATTGAGGTCTTTGACAAGTGCATTGATCAGTGATGTAGAGTTGCCTGTAAGAATAATATCATCTACATACAGTAGAAGAACCATCATATCTGAATGAGCATGAAATATAAACATGGAATGATCTGTTGTACTTTTCTGAAATCCATATTGGCATAAAAAGTTGGTAAATCTATTGAACCAAGCCCTTGGGGTTTGCTTAAGACCATACAAGGCCTTGTGTAAATGACAGACATAGTCTTCCTTGCCTGGCTCAATAAACCCTTGAGGTTGAACCATAAATACATCCTCTTCTAGAACACCATGAAGGAAAGCATTTGACACATCTAACTGCTTGATGTGCCAACCCATTGTGACAGAAATAGTGAGAATAAGTCTGATTGTGGTTGCTTTCACCACAGGACTAAAGGTCTCTGCAAAATCAATACCTTCTTGTTGATGAAAACCTTTTGCTACTAACCTAGCCTTGTATCTTTCAATAGAACCATCACTCTTTTGTTTCAACTTATAGACCCATTTGCAGCCTAAGATATTCATGGACTTGTTAAATGGAACAAGAGACCAAGTTTGGTTTTGTTGTAGAGCTAAAAACTCATCATTCATTGCCTGCACCCATTCTACTTGCTTAGCTGCCTCCTTATAGGAAGTAGGTTCTGTTGGTAACTTTAGAATGGTTAGATAGGCTACATTTAAAGTGTGGGATGAGGAGAAATGAGCCACAAAGTCTGTAGGAAGCTGTTTTGGCTTGATAATGCCATTTCTCCCTCTTGTAATCATTTGTTCAGTAGGAAGTTGCCCTTGTGAGATGGCTGGTGAACTAACTAAACAGTTAGGTGTCCCTGTCTCAGAGGTAGGTAGCTGAGATGACCCAGAGTTAGCTGGTGAGCTAGTTTGTAGACTAGATGTACCTAATTCAGGGTCTGTGGACTGATGAGTGATGATAGGAGGGAAAGGCAATGAAATAAATGGCTGAGAACTCTGACCACTACTAGATTGTTGCTTAGAGATGTTGGTATAAGGAAGATTACCCTCATCAAAAGTAACATGTCTAGAAATATAGAGTCTCTTAGAGACATGATCATAACACCTGTAGCCCTTGTGTTCACTGTTGTATCCTAAAAACACACACATAATACTCTTTGGACTTAACTTGTCCTTCCTCAAATCTCCTAAATGAGGATAGCAAGCACATCCAAAAATCCTAAGAGTAGAGTAATCAGGAGATGTATGAAATAGTGCCTCAAAAGGAGATAATCCATGAAGTATAAGTGTGGGTAGCCTATTAATGATATAGACAGCAGTACTAAATGCATCAAACCATAAGTATTTTGGTAAAGAGCAGTGAAATGATAGAGTATTACCCAATTCTGTGATATGTCTGTGTTTTCTTTCTGCCTTACCATTCTGCTGAGGTGTATATGGGCAGGAACTTCTGAATATAATGCCATTTGAGTCCAAATACTTCCTGAAATCTCCCTTTTGTAACTCAGGAGCACCATCAGATTGAAAATATACTATTTTCACTTTAAGTAGATTCTCATTTGTTGTTTTAAAATGAATAAAGCACTTCAAGCTATCAGACCTCACTTTCATAGCATAAATCCAGCTGAATCTACTAAAGTCATCTAGAAACAGTATATAGTACCTTGCCCCATTTAAAGTAGTGACAGGGGCTGGTCCCCAAATGTCACAATGAACCAAGTGAAGGGGAGTGTTGGTAGTACTACTAGATGAAGAAAATGGTAAGCACTTGCTTTTACCCAATGCACAAGAATTACAAAATGAGTTTGGGTTTGTAGTGGAAAGTGCTATTTTGTTGTCCTTGTTCAGTTGTCTTATCACATCAGCATGTGTATGACCAAGTCTAGCATGCCAAGTATCATAAGAACATGCAGTTTGAGTTAAATTTGCAACTTCATGCTTGTTATGAATGACATTTTGATGAACTTCTATAGGGTATAGGTTGTTTTTGACTGGTCCTTCTGCTAAAATTTGTTTTGACCAGATATCTTTAATACTATAACCCCATGGCATAAACTCTACTGATACAGAGTTATCTTTAGTGAACTTGGAGATTGAAAGTAGATTCCTTTTTAGATGAGGAACACACAAAACTTTGTTTAGATCAAAAACACAAGTTGAGGTAGAGAGTTTTGATGTACCTGTACTTTCAATTTGCAAAAATTTTCCACTGCCAACCATGACAGCTTCTGTCCCTTTGTATGCTTGAGGTGAGATTATGTTAGCTGCAGCATGAGTCATATGACTACTAGCTCCTGTGTCAGCTAACCAGGCCTGATCTTTTTCAGATGATAAAGTTGATTGATCACTTGTGGTATAACATGATTCATAATTACCCTCAAGTTGAATATCTTCACAGTCATAGTATATATCTTCATTTTCAGAAGATAGAATAGCAGTATGACATTCCTGATATACTTCTTCATCATCACTTTGATCATAGCTATACCTATCCACTTTGTACTCATTTTCATACACCATTGCATTGTTACATTCCAATAATGATTCTTCTGCATACAAATTCCACAAGGAATTGAGGAGAAATCAAAATCTTCAGCTCTCTGACTTTTGTGTTGAGTGTTGACAGGAACAGGAACATCTCTCTTTTGATTTGAGGCTATATTTCTATAGTATGAAGGTGAAGGTTTGGTTCTTAAAACCTGTTTTTGATTTGACTTGTTTATATAATAGGCTTCATGAACATAATCCTTGCTAGATAACCACTGTTCATGTTGAGTAAGCCTAGACTTAAGCTGGGCTAATGATAAAATTTCATTATGTGCTCTAAGAGCAGTAGTAAACTGATCATAATCTGATGAAAGACCATTTAGAGCAATTCGAACTAACTCTGAATCAGAAACTCTATCATGAACAGTCATCAAAG
>BEHA01000875.1:337969-434567 GCA_002897215.1 Eschscholzia californica subsp. californica
CCCCCCCCCTCTCTCTTTCTCTTTAAGTGTGAGAGACAAATTAATCAAAAAGTTAAAGTTTGATTCGAAAAAATAGATGACGGATCTATAAAAAAAAAATCAGATCCAAACACTTTGAAAATGAAATTTCTCCCATAACTCATTTGCCCTCTCAGAAATTATGTTCTTATCAAGCCCAAAATGAGTTTTTGGGCCGGTATTGAACAAGAACCTACCATGGTTCCTTCGATATATCTGAATATGTTTGTTGCAGCTTTAGAAATGATTTGCAAATCAACATATTTCTTTCATCAAAAGAAGTTTTTTTTTTTGCTCAAGTAATCAAAAAAATTGGAAGAGGTACAATTTTGATATTTTCGCTCCCCTCTCTCTCTCTAAAAACTCCAACAAAGGGAAACCTCGAAGATCTGAACCAAACACCGAAGGTTTGGTTCAACAGACCTCCGCCGAAGGTAAATCCCCTCGCTAGAGTCTTTGGAGAGAGAGGGGAGCGAAAAATTCCTTTTTTGGTGTTGAAGGTCGATAACAGAAAAATTTTCCGGCCAGCGACCTTCTGTTGGAAAAGAGAGTTGACATGGAGAGAGATGTGTGGTTGAGAGAGATGTGGGATTGAGGTGGAGAGACATGTGAGATGGAGGTGAGGTGGGTGAGATGCGGTGGCTTCAAGTTTTTTAGTTAATTTTATGATGAAAACATATTTATAAGAAGGGTAGTTATGACATCTTGTTTAAAGTTAACTGGCAAAATTCAGAAAAAAGACGCTAAATTTGAATTCACGACAAAATAGGGGGCCAAATAGGAAGTTGGACACAAAAAAGGGGTAAAAAAAATAACTCAACAAAAATTTATAGGAAATTTTGAACAAATTTTTCATTTTTTATGGAGTTATTTATCGTCACATTTTTTTTGAGTGACAAAAAACAGCTACCAAAATCGATTCTCAAGAAAACCAAGTCAAATGACAAAATGAAACTTATAAAATGTTGTACTAGAGGTAGACCTCCCCTCATGGTATTATACTCAAAAACTTGGGCCTAACCCATAACAGTATTCCGTTTGATTGTTTTATTTGCTTAGTTTTTTTTTTTATATTATTAGTTTAGGCCGCGGCTTTGGGGCATAAAGAACAATCTCCGGGGAATAAATTCTCTAGGGAATCCATGTTTTTCTGTACATTCTTGGGGGAATATTATTTTTTAAAATAAAAATTTACTTGATCAAACATTACCCCCTAATCTTCATCTTCTTTATCACCATCACAACCACAACTTTCCACTACCACCATTTTGACTACCATTTCCTCCTCTTCTCTCTCCTTTCTTCTCCTCTCTCACTTACTCTTACCCACTCTCTCACTATCTCTCTCTATTGCTTTCCCCATCTATGTCTCTCGATCTCTCGTGTTTCACTCTCAATATTTCATTGTTTCTTGCTTGATCTCTCATTGTTTTTCTCTCCCTCTCACACAAAGACACTGTTCTGACGAAAGAAGTGTTCCCTTCACCAGAACCAGACCTCGAGGAGGGTTTTTGGCGAAACCCTTCGAGTATTTTGTGGCCACGAAACATTTTGTGGACACAAAACGTTTTGTGACCCTGACCATTTCGTGGCTACAAAATGTTTCGTGGCTGCAAAATGAGAGAGAGTGAAAAAGATGGTGAGAGAGGGAAGATGAAGATTAGGGGGTGATGTTTGATCAAGTCAATTTTTGGATTAAAAGAAGAATATGCCCTCTAAATCAATTTTTATTGACAAATTCTTTATTCCACGAAGAATTTTCTTTATTTCCCAAAGCCGCGGCCTTAATTTAACCTTTTTTTTTTTCTGGACCCCATTGTCTAAACTGGATTATTTAAAAAATGGTATTGTTAGAGCAATGGATATGGATCGGCCACCCGATCCATATGCCACACGACCAACCCGGTCGGATCAAGGAAACCGGCCCCACCGGTTCCACCATGTAGAAGGTTCCAGAAGATCGACTGTATTTTAGATTAATATCTTAGATAGACATCACTTGTATGTAATATTTATCCAAAGATTTACCCAAATTGTATTATAGTAGGCTGTAAATACTTGTAATCGTTGTTGATAATAAACACAACAGAACGATTAATCTCTATTCCTTCTTTACTAATCAGCATCTCTCTCTTTGTTTCTCACGCTCGATCTCTATTGAACTATCAAAGTGATAGTTCTCACATGGTATAAGAGCCATAATTTTTTTTTTAACAATAACTTACCTTTTTTCTCTTATTTAACCATGACTACTAATGCTGGTTCTGACTACACTCCTGGTACTCCACCAAACTCTTCTGCTATGTTTGGTATTCACCATTCTGATTCACCTACCACCATTCTGATTACCCCTCTGTTAAGTGGAGATAACTATGCCTCCTGGTCTCGAGGGATGAAAATGGCTTTACGAGAAAAAGATAAGCTCGGCTTTGTTGACGGTTCTATTCAAAAATCAACAACTCCCGTTGACTTACATGCATGGGAGAGATGTAATGACCTTGTGTCAAGCTGGCTCGTCAACTCAGTCAATCCCGACATCCGTCAGTCCATTCTTTACGATGAATCTGCTGCAGAAATATGGCAAAATCTTATGAAAGATTTCATCAAACAAACGCGCCAAATATTTTTCAACTTAAGCGCGCTATTTCCACCTTGAAACAAGAAGGTTCGGATGTCTCAACTTACTTTACTCTTCTCAAATCACATCAGGATGAGCTTCAATCTCTCCTTGCCATTGAACCGTGTTTATGTGGTCACGGAAAAGCTCTTATTGATCGATCCAATCAAGATCGAGCTATGGAGTTCCTTCAAGGACTCCATGATCGATTTGCCGCTATTCGGAGTCAAATACTCCTGATGGATCCTTTTCCATCGGTCCTCAAAATTCATAGCATGGTCAAGCAAGAGGAGATTCAACAAAACTTAACGAACTCGGATCTCGCAAGCTCGGAAGCCGCCACTCTTGCTGTCGGACAGCAGTCCTCGGGCGGACGGTTTGATCGATCTGGTCGTCCAGACCGAATCTGACCAAAGCGAACCCGACCCTACTGTGACAACTGTCATCAGCATGGTTACCTCCAGGCCACGTGTTATAAACTACATGGCTACCCGCCACGTCAGCGTCCAACTCAGCTAGCCGGTTCAGTAGTTAGCGGTTCGGTTTCAGCGACTTCCATGACTCAAGAGCAATACCATCACCTTGTTCGTTTATATGAACAAGGCAATGCTGCTGGAGGCACCTCAGTAATGGGCACCACTGACCCGTTAGTCAACCTCGCAGGTATTTCTTCTTATTCATTACCATGGGGCATCGACTCGGGCGCTGCTAAGAATATTTGTGCGACCCTATCATCTTTTTCTTCATATACTAAAGTACCTCCACATTACTATGTTCGATTACCGACGGATCCCGTTCTCATGTCCTTCACATTGGATCCGTTCCGTTTAATAAAGATTTCCTTCTACTTAATGTATTACATATACCATCGTTTAAGTTCAATCTTATTTCCGTTTCTGAAGTTACCCAATCTCTTTATTGTAGTGTTACATTTGACTCTAAATCTTGTATCTTTCAGGACCCGTTCACAACAAGGACGATTGGACTTGGCGATCCTCATGACGGACTCTACTTCTATCGCACGGAACGTAGGATATTTTCTTTCTAATGCTTTTAGTAATTTCAATTTATGGCACTGGCGTCTTGGCCATCCATCTTTAGATCGTTTTAATTTTATTGTTTCTAAAAATCCATGTATTAAGAGTGGATTCATGAATAAAATTCCGTGCGATGTTTGTCCGATCTCTAAACAACCGCGTCTCTCTTTTTCATCTAGTACTTCGATTTCATCTCGACCCTTTGAATTAGTTCATGTAGATTTATGGGGACCATTTAATATTACTTCAAATTCTGGTTATCGATATTTCATCACCATAGTTGATGATTACTCAAGATGCACTTGGGTTTATTTATTACATTCTAAATCGGAAACCTTTACTATTCTTTCCAATTTTATCAACTACACAATCACTCAATTTCGTTTTAATATTTCAAACGTTTATTCCGGTAATGGTGAGTCTCTTTTTCCCCAATTACAAACAATACGCTCCGACAATAGTTCGGAATTTCTTTCTCGTGAACTCCAACTATTATTTCACAATAAAGGAATCGTTCACCAACGAAGTTGCGTCTACACACCTCAACAAAATGGTGTGGTAGAACGCAAACACCGCCATATACTTGATGTGGCTAGGGCACTACGTTTTCAAGCCCACTTACCTCTCAAATTTTGGGGGGAATGCGTTCTTACGACCGTATACTTAATCAACAAAATTCCGACACCCATTCTTAAAGGAAAATCCCCTCATGAAGTCCTTCTCAGTTCTCCGCGGTCCCTTGACCATCTTAGGGTGTTCGGTTGTTTATGTTATGCGCATAACACAAATCTTCGACACAAATTCGATCCTCGCGCTTCACGTGGAATGTTTATCGGTTATCCTAACTGACAAAAGGGATATCGTATCTATGACTTCACTAGCCATAAGATTTTTACCTCTCGTAACGTCACTTTCCAAGAAGATCGGTTCCCGATGCAACAATTTGATCGACCCGATCTCATCATCGTTAGCCCCTTTCCTGTCCATTCAGGGCGATGGTTCTTCGACTACTCTACTGACCACGAGATCAGTCCTTTGCCGGCACCGCGATCTCGTGGCCTACTGGGCTCTGATCATCCCACTGCACCGATGTCACTTCCTCACGGCAACCCCTCGGTTACTTCACAGGGGGAGCCCCTAACAACTCCACGTCCATCTCTGGACCGTTCTGCCTCTCTGGAAAATATTACAGGCACCTCCATTTCTACTACCTCTAGAGGCACTCCTCCCTCTACAAGCATTCCGGCTTCTGCCGACACACCCGCTGGCCTTGATCTTAAAGGAACCCCTGGGCTTCCAAGTACTCCTGTCACTGTAGACCCTCCAACGTTCCGAGACTCTTACGGGTCCTCCTCCTACAGACACTTCTGGTAACATCACCTCCGATAAATTGGATGATTCTATGACAAGTCGACCAGTTCGCCATCGCCGACCTCCGGCTCATCTCGCAGATTACGACTGTAACAACATTTCTCTGCCTTTTTTGAATTCAAAATCAGATACCCCTTATCCTCTCACTGATTTTTTGTCCGTCGACTCTTTTTCCCCTTCTTACAAAATCTTCTTAACATCGGTTCTCTCTCATTTCGAACCAACCTCTTTCACTTAGACCATGACCTCACCTCATTGGAGAGAAGCAATGGCTACTGAGATTAAAGCTCTCGAATCCAATAAAACTTGGACTCTTACTCATCTTCCAAGTGGTAAGAAACCCATTGGCTGTAAATGGGTCTATAAAATCAAATTCCAAGCCGATGGGTCCATTGAACGCTACAAAGCTCGTCTGGTCGCAAAGTGGTACACTCAAATCGAAGGTGTTGACTACAATGACACTTTTGCTCCCGTCGCAAAATTAGTCACCGTCCGAGTACTTCTTTCCATCGCAGCTGTCAAAGGTTGGTCCCTTCATCAACTCGACGTCAATAATGCTTTCCTCCAGGGAGACCTGGATGAAGAAGTGTTCATAAAACTGCCACCTGGATTTTCTCCTAAGGGAGAGACAAGGGTATGTCGACTTAACAAGTCCCTTTACGGACTCAAACAAGCATCCCGTCAATGGTTTTCCAAACTTTCATCCGTTCTCCTCAAACGTGGTTTTGTTCAGTCACTCTCTGACTACTCACTTTTCACTTATCGCAAATCCTCCACCTCCTTATATGTTCTGGTTTACGTTGACGATATCATCATTACTGACAATAACGATGCTGCCATTTCCTCTCTCAAGAAATTTCTACGCTCGGCATTCTCCCTCAAAGATCTTGGCCGCCTTCAATACTTTTTGGGTATTGAGGTATCTCGGTCCTCCAAGGGAATATTTCTCTGTCAACGGAAATATATTATCGACATCCTCAAAGACTCTGGCCTCACAGCCTCCAAGATTTCTCCATTTCCCATGGATCAGAAATCGAAGCTTGGTCCCACTGACGGTCATCCACTCCAGGATCCTTCGGTGTATCGTCGCCTTATTGGTCGTCTTATTTACTTAACAGTTACTCGTCCTGATATCACATATGCTGTAAATAGTCTTAGTCAGTTCATGCAGGACCCACGCTCCGCTCACTTAGATGCTGCTTACCGCGTCCTTCTCTACCTTAAAGGCTCTATAGGGAAAGGAATTCTTTTGTCTTCCTCCAGCAAGTTACTTATTTCAGGGTTTTGTGACTCTGATTGGGTTGAATGCCCGACATCCTGTCGTTCTACTACGGGCTATTTGACCATGCTTGGTTCAAGTCTGCTTTCTTGGAAATCAAAAAAGCAGCACCACGATTGCCCGATCTTTTGCATAAGCCGAATATCGGGCTCTTGCCACTCTCACTTGTGAGCTTCAATGGCTCAAATCACTTCTCTTTGATCTTGGCATTAATCATTCATCTCCTATGCCAGTACATTGTGACAATCAAGCTGCAATTCACATTGCAGAAACCCAGATTTCCATGAACGAACCAAGCATATAGAAATTGACTGGCACTTGCTTAGTGAGAAAATTAAAGGCAAATTGATTTCTCCGCAATTCACTCCCTCATCGGAACAACTCGCAGACATCTTTACGAAGCCACTTGGTGCGGACGCCTTCCGAAATACTATTGGCAAGTTGGGCCTCATTAGCATTCCGGCTCCAACATGAGGGGGAGTGTTAGAATAATGGATATGGATCGGCCACCCGATCCATATGCCACACACGGCCGACCCGGTCGGATCAAGGAAACCGGCCCCACCGGTTCCACCATGTAGAAGGTTCCAGAAGATCAACTGTATTTTAGATTAATATCTTAGATAGACATCACTTGTATGTAATCTTTATACAAAGATTTATCCTAATTGTATTATAGTAGGCTATAAATACTTGTAATCGTTGTTGGTAATAAACACAAGAGAACAATTAATCTCTATTCCTTCTTTACTAATTCAGCATCTCTTTGTTTCTCACGTTCCATCTCTTTCCAACTATCAAAGTGATACTTCTCACAAGTATTGTATATATTAGCTTACCTACAGACTCAGTTATAACCTCTTTTGTGGTTAAACTTGCCTTATCTAGCATTGGATACTTATTATCTTATAATTCCTTTTTGGGGTTCCATGTTCTTATTTTGTCCTATACAAGGTTATATTGTCCTTGTAAAATGATTTTTTATTGTTTGAGATTTACCTTATATTAAAAAACATAAAAATGGAGGAAATTAAGGATCACTTTAGTCTTTAGTTGTGATTTTAGGGCTTTTTGAAAAGATGAAAACAAAAAGAGAGTTAGTTGGTGGACTAAAATAGTAGTGTATAGATTAATTGTTAGTAAAGGAAAGAGGAGATTAATGGATCCCACATCTATCATTCACTATAATGCCCTACCAAAAACTTGTATTTTATAACTATAGTTGATTATTCACATCCTATACTCCTTGTTGTTGGGTAGTGATGCAAGGTGAGCGGGGCCATGAGCCGTGGTCGGTCTAGCCCAGCCAGCCTTCAATTGGGTTTACGTCATTTGTTGTTGGTTTTCTGTTTTGAAGAGAGAAAGTGGTCGTAACAAACTCTAACGATTCTGTTAGTTTTGAAGAGAGAAAGTGATCGTAACCACAATGATATCTCTACTATCGGAGGACACCTCCTTTTTCTTCTTCATCTTAGACTTACACCGTGTTGACAATGATATCTAGCAGAATCGTTAGAGTTAGTTACGACCACTTTCTCTCTTCAAAACAGAAATCCATTGGCAGTCGTTGATACATGTCGATAAGATAAAGCAGTTGATAACAAAGATAGAAAAAAAGTGACATTCAAGCACACTAGAAGAAAGATGAATTCGAATGCGGACAAGTTAGCCAAATGGATTTGGAAGTATAATAGAAATAAGAGTTGGACGTATGTCCCTTGTATTTTGCTTGAGTCGTATTGTAATGAAACTCTTTGTTACTAATGTATTGCTTTTCATCAAAAAAAAAAAAAAAGAGATACTGTTAGTAGTTTAGTACTATATAAGCCACATGAATAATGTATTACAGGACCGGAAAAGGTAATTTGGCAGGAGGATGACTTTATACATACATTATTTTTATATCAAAACAAATTTGTTATTATTATTACTATTATTATTTACCTAATATTTTGCCAGGGTTGGAAAGGAGATGTTTTCTAGGGATGCTTCATAGTCTCATAGATTTTTTTTTTTTTTTGATGAAATAGTCTTTTCTATGTTATTCATTCAATAGAATTTAACATCAGATAATTATCTTTTTTTGGATAACATCCTTAATACAATCTAGGGATGCTTCATAGATTGTTTTCACTCGCAAGGGTGTAAGAGAATGACAACTCGCAAGGGTGTAAGAGAATGACAACTTTGGTAGTTCTGTCAATTCATATTTGAAAATCTAAAATTCAATTTCAATTTGTATTCAATTAGTATAAAATATAATAAAATTATCTACAGATTTGGTTGGATTCCAGTATGACAATATATGGTATGATAATTATCAAAAATATCTTACTTTCTTCTATTTCATATAAATATATTATATATTTTTAATAATTTATGACAAAATAATATGTTCCACTAGTCACATCTAAGAGAATTCCATTGTTTATATATACAAAAAAATTATTTTGATTACTTTTTCAATTGAATACCAAATATCACATATTGCCCTCCATGGACAATTTAGCTAATTCCAAATCAAATAAGAGAAAGCAATATCCATCACATATATATAGGATATAACCCGTGTCTGGTGAGCACAGATAGTTTTATCAAATGTGTCACGTGAGGTGATCTATACGTGTCCCACATTGTAATTATAGGCGCGCCTCAAAGACTAAAGTTTTAAGGAAATCAAACGCCTACAAACAATAATATGGGTGCCTTTAAGTCTTCTCAAAGAAAATTTGATCTTTAAAAAGATGCTCTTTCTTATAATCTCAACGCTAGGTTGATTTTTAATGGCCAGCGCTTTGGGAAAAGCAAAATAGTTTCCGGGTGTGAAGACTTGGTCAAAAATTGGTCAATTTTGTTTAACAATTTTATTTTGTAAGTTGTTAGAGGGAAATAAAAATAAAAAGGGTTTTTTGAGCTTACCCCCTCACAATTAATTGGTAATTAAGTTTACCTCCTTCAGTAATTGGTAATTGAGCTTACCCCCTTGAATTTAGATTTTTTGTCAAAACTACTAAGGATATGTTTGGTATGTGATAATAAAATCAGAAAATAAATAATATATAAACAAAATCAATCTTTACTAATAATATTCCTGGCCAAATCAAACAATAAAATGAGGTAGAATCTCTAATATGAATCATATTGAAGAATAGTTGTTCTTGGTAGTGGCAATTATTTCACGTACGCCAAACATAGCCTTTGTGTTTTTGTCACTAATAGTAAGTCCAAGGGGGTAAGCTCAATTACCCAATATTGAGGGGGATAAACTCAATTACCAATTAGTGGCGAGGGGGTAAGCCCAAAAAACCCAAATAAAAATAAAAAACCCTCCACCTCACCTCACTCTCTCTCCACCTCACCTCTCTCCACCTCACCTCTCTCCACCTCATCTTCTCTCTCCACCTCATCTTCTCCCTCCCCACCACTCTCTCTTCTCCCACAAGGTCGCCGGCCGGCGACCTGGTCGGAGAAGAGAGAGAGTGAGGTGAGGTGGAGAATTTTTTATTTTTATTTTTATTTTGAAACATATTCCCCATAAAATATGTTTCTCCGGAAAAATTTTAAAATTTTGTATATTTCCTTTAAAATTTCACACCCCGAAAACTATTTAACTTTCCTCAAAGCGCTGCCCTTTTTAATTAAGTGAGCCATCTATTTTTGAATAGCTAAATCCCAACCATGAAAGACAAATTTGTGGGGATAAATCATAGTCCTTGAGAGGAGGGAGAAAGATACCCTCCTCTCTTATTATATAGATATATATATTTGTTTGAATAATTACATCAAATAACTTATTGAATTTTAATGTTGATGGTATGCCCACCCACTCTCCCGGTTGAATTCCGACCAAGTGACGTGATCGGACCAATTTAGAGAAAAAGTGAAAAACCCTCTCTCTCTAAATCTGGACTGGCCACGTAATCCATCCGAGATTCAGCTGGGAGAGGGGTCGTACATACCATTACTCTTCGTTAAATTTACTTACTAACGTAATCATATTCCATGTCATAGTCTACGTTTTACCCCACACCTTCTCTCTTCTGTCCAAAATCTTGTTCAATCTTATGTGGTCCCTTGTCAATCATATGACATAAACAAATCAAAACTTATAGGCGAAAACTACCCCGTTCCAACATGTTTCATACATTTTATGTGAGATAATATTATTCGGATTAAAAAAGGGTAAGGTTGACCAGACGTTAAAAACTGATGTGGCATGTTCTAACTAATCGAACCTTCAAGTACTAAAAGTAATCCGATTAATTGGAGCCAGTAACATCACCATTCACCCTGTGACCCCAATTTCTTGACATTTTTGTTTATATAGTACTAGTTGTTAATATACAATAATAAAATGGAATTTTTTGTGACACCCCATAAACACAAAATCAGATCAAGAAAATACAAAAGAATGTCTCCATAATTCCTCATCAAATACTCAATTATAACACCCTCTCTCTCTCTCTTGTGATGTCAAGTTGTTTTCTCTCTTTCTCTCTCTAAAGTCTTGAGTTCTTGATCTCTCACATATGGATCAGGGTAAGCTAGAACCCTCTTCAAATATTAGAGGATTAGTTAGAACATTCACAAAAGCTCTCAAATTCAGGGTACCTGGAATAACCCATGAAGATTCAATTACTAAAATCAGAATTAAAACTACCATTGAAAATGATGATGAAGAAGAAAAGGTAAGAATCAGAGCTTCCATGGAAGCTCTTCTTTCTAAGCTTTTTGCAAGTATTTCTTCAGTTAAAGCTTCTTATGCTCAATTACAAATTTTTCAATCTCCTTATGATTATGAAGGAATTCAAAATTCTGATGAAATTTTAGTCAATGAATTGAAAAAATTATCAGAATTGAAACAGATTTTCTTGAAGAAACAGATTGATCCATCTCCTCCTGTTACAAAATTATTAGCTGAAATTCAAGAACAACAGAGTTTATTAAAGATTTATGAGATTATGAGAAGGAAATTTGAATCAGAAATTAAAGTCCAAGATTCTGAAATTGAAATTCTGAATCAAGAACTTGAAGAAACAGAGGAAAAAAACAGAGTAATTGAAAAAAGATTGAAATCTAAAGATCATCATTTTGTTCTCAATGATCTTCATTTTTCTGGGTTAAACCCAAATCATTTTGCCCTAGTTCTGAAACAAACAGTTAAATCAATCAGGGGTTTTGTGAAGTTGATGATTAGTGAGATGAAATCTTCAGGATGGGATTTGAATTCTGCTTCAAATTCAATCTACCCAGGATTCAATTACACAAGAAAAAATCATCTCTGTTTTTCATTTGAATCATTCTATTGTTTAAAGATGTTTGATGGATTCCAATTCAGTAATTTCAATCACCAAAATCAACAAAAGAAGAAACCCCATCAATTTTTTGATGAGTATTTACAGTTTAAATCAATGAATCATAAAGAATTGTTAAATAAAAACCCTAACTTTAGGAAATTCTGCCATGAAAAGTACCTTCAATTAGTTCATCCAAAGTTGGAACAATCTTTTTTTGGTGATTTGAAACAGAGAAATTTTATAAATTCAGGTGGGTACCCGGAAACCCATTTCTATAATGGATTTTTGGAGATGGCAAAATGGGTATGGGTTTTGAATTGTTTAGGGTTTTCATTTGAACCAGAAGCAAAAATCTTTGAGATGAGAAAAGGGTGTAGATTTTCAGATGTTTATATGAAGAGTATAGTTGAAGATGCTTTTGTTTTAGAAGATGGGTCAATGATTTTGGATGCTCGGGTCGGGTTTACTGTGATTCCGGGTTTTAAGATTGGGAAGACAATATTGCAATGTGAGGTTTACCCAAGTCCAGGATGAGAGTAAGTTAAGACTAGTAGACCAATTGGATTGATTTGGACCCAAAAATGATGGTTTATTTTTAGAGAGAGAAAGTGAAAGAAGAGGGAGAGAGAGAGAGAGAGAGAGAGAGAGAGTGGAGGATGAACTGGAAGTTGGGTTGTGGGTGGGGTGAGGTAGGGTAGGGTTATTAGGGTTGAGACTTGAGAGAGTAGAATACATGTGTAGACAAAGGTTGGAATATAGATTGAAATCCATAAACATTAATATATACATATATTGTTTTGTTTATTTTCTTTATACAGATTAATTTTTGTCTTGATCAGCCTTTTGTCATAGTTTATCGGCTATATCTTCTCCACTGTCTATAATTTTATAATTTTATGATCTCTACCTAATTCCTGAGAGATTATAAATTATGTAAAGTGCGATATACAAAATATGACCTGGTCTTAGGTCTTGAAAATTTGTTTTTGTTTTCTTCAAAAAAATTAAAATACTGAAAAATTAAATCTTTGTCGCCGACAAATTGTCAAGCCCTAAAAATAGGAAAAGAGAGATTTATCATGCTCAATAAACTAGATATGTTTGAAGCATTTGAAATTACTTAATCAACATTCTTCCTTAAAGTGCTTTATAGCTAGCCTAGGTTGGTAAGTGGTTTGAGATGATCAACAAATACATCATTTGAATTTTCTTCCCCAGTAACTAGTAGCTAAGACACTAAAAAAAAGGTTGGATAAATGTAAGAGAACAAAATATGTTCGTATTGAAGCTTCATTGGGAATTTTCCATTTACTTACTCTTTGGGTGGTCTGAATGGGCGCAACAATGCTAAGTAGGTCGTAAAACTGACGTAGTAAGCTCATCTCAAATCCAGACATGTCATGTCTTTTTCCAGACAATTTTCGAGCAGAAATATCGGGCGAAAGAACAACTTTCAAATGAATAAAGCAAAATCAACCCTAAATAATGATGGATATTAAATTTCCCAAAAATGTAAAAGGGTGACATAGTGTGTCCAAAATTTGCAACAAAAAGAAAATAGTCTGTCCAAATTGGATCTAAGTGGGACACTCATTATATCCTCATCCTTGTCATAAGATTATCCCATATTGATATAAGCTAGAAATGATGGTGAATATCACCGACCAGGATGACAAACATAAATGTGGTATGTTTCTATGAAAGGTCTCTCTTATCTTAGTACTCAACTAATATAGGCTATAAATCTTCCATCAAGATTAGGGTTTTATCCCTAGCCTGTTTCACAGCCTATATTAGAAAAGTCCCCACTAAAATTGGTGCTTCTTTGGTGATGACAAGCATGAAGCATGTCAAGAAAAATGAGGAAACATTGTGGGCCAAATAGGAGAGGTCCCCTAAACTTCTCACATGGGACTTGGAGATTGAGGTAAATTGAGTCATGCATGTGCTCAAATAGTAATATAGACTATTCTCATATATTCCCTAGCTAGTTGGTTCATTAGGTTTCTTTCCATATAACCTTCTCCTTCTAAGAATTCCTACAACTTTCTTTCTCTATGTTTGAAGTGCTACTAGTACAAAATAAGAATGCATACGAGTAACTTTTTGTCGGTCTGAACCATTTAACATTTGTCCGGAATGAGAATTAGTATCTAAAGAAACAAGTGTTGTTCTGAACCACTTAACATTTGTCTAGAACGAGAATTAGTATCTTGAGAAACAAGTGTCATATGCGCCACTAAGTCAAAACAAAGTATTTTAACGGACATGAACAGAGTTGTTAGTCGCATTCTAACGATTGTATTTTAGCACCTTTGGAGAAGTTTAGGAATTGCAAAGTACACTAACGTCTTTTTGATTGTTTGAGAAAAGGCCACTCCGGCTACTCTTTTTTCTCTTTAATTCTAATCTATAATATAACTCAATGTCAAGATTTACTTGAACCAGATTTCAAAATATTTGTTTTTGTTCGACTCATGATGTTTGACTTGTCTAACTGGTAAAATCTGGTCGATTTCAGATTCAGAAGATTCCGAGAAAAAAAACATCTTAATGTCTTCTGCAACTAAAAGATTTTTGAAATTCCAAAAGAAGTGAGAAAAGAACATGCATTTGATCTTTTTACATATGAAGTAAGATTCATAATATGATCAACCAGAGAAATACAAAAGAGAACCAATGTCTACTTCATGTTATTAGTTAATTAAAGAGAAGAAGATCATACATTGATTGATCTTAGAGAGAATTTCTTCATTCTGTTCTAGTTTCATCGACTCACCTTTTTGTCGCCATGGCAATAATTCCTTCCACTTTTTGAGCAAATGCAGAAAGTTCTGCTCCCAATTATTCAGAAAACAACGCTTCAATCTCACTTTCAGCAAAAAACTTCCTATAAGAATGTTTATGAAGAAGAGGCTGCAAAAGTAGACCTTCACCAGACTTACATAGGAATCAACTGTCCGTCGAGAGTGAAAAAGTATACCTCCAACCTGAGTTCGAATCCACTTTCAATGGTGTTATGGATTTTTTTATTACCCATGTCATGAATAACCCGGGTTTTGCTTGAACAGAACTACATTTTAGATTTCAATGGGAGCTCCTGATTTCTTACTTAGGGTGATGAAACTGATGGATCAGAGGCTTCGGCAAGAGCTTCAAGCATGAGTATCACCTCGGTTGTGTCATCTAAATAGTACTTAGCTTTACTTGGCTTCTGCCCAACTGTACATGCATATACTGCTGTCTTGGAAGAGATTATACCCCTTGCCATGGCATTGCCAATGATTTCAAACATATCCTCATCCGATCTGTCATCTCCGACACACAGTACAAAATCAGCGTGCCGTTCGTTCTCAGCCATTTTCGTGAAAATCTTTTCTGCAACAAGTCCTTTGGTTACTCCCTAAACACCCCACATGAGGAAAAATTATTAGACGATTGCTAGAACATGAGAAGCAAGCTAATAGTTGAATTTACAAGGAAAGCTCCATTCACATTATGTAAAAGAATCAACACAACCAAACCTCATCATTAGTGAAATATGGGATACAATAATACAAATATTAAATATATAAAAGAAACAGTTCTCCGTTGAAGAAAGGGATGATATATATAAATGCAAATGTGAGTGTGAAATATTAGCCCGAAAAAAATAAGGCAAGGTATAGAGAAGGCATGTACCGATTCAGGTAAGATTCGGACGTAAATCATTCGAGTGTCAAGGTCGGTGAAGTCAAGTTTGTTAGGTCGAATAGGAAGGAGTCTTTGAAAAAGGTTACGCCACTTAATATTTTATTATATAACAACCGCCTCTTGAACGACCCTTTTTTTCTTTTTCATACATTCTCTTAGGCCTCCCCTAACCTACTCACTCACAAGACCTTCCCCACGAAACCTTGGGATATATTAATGAAGGAAATAAACAACCGAAACAGTAGTAATGCCATATGACACTGCCGCAATCGGAACTTAAAAACTTATTTTAGTGATTTACTGAGGACTAGGTCTTGGATGTTATTCGCCACATCTAGGCTTCATGAAAATATTAAGGTGGTGCTTTGTATTTTTTCAAATTCAGAATTAAGATTTGAAAATATTAAGGTGGTGCTTTGTATTTTTTCAAATGTTATTCGCCACACCTACGAATATAAACATTAGTGATTGTAATTCTAAAGAGTGCATCGGGAGACTAGAATAAAGATGGGTATAAATGAGTATACAATATAAGACATACCTGGGGCTTCACTTCTACTATAAATTGACCGCGCTTAACCACGACAGGTTCATTTGTTAGTACACTTTCAAGATGATCTAACATCTCCTTTGCTTGGGTTGATCCAAATACGGGGTCTGCATCTTGATGGTGCCACACCAAGGCACTCTCTTTAGTTTCAATTGAAGAACCATCAGTGGTTTCTGTATACAACTTCATAACAGGCTCTGCCATCTCTATCCACCCAAAATCTGTACTCTGACCACATGTTTCCCATTCTTCGTCAGCTGACCACCTGAGAAGTAATCACACCACAACTCATTGAGAAAGTGTAAAATTACACTTCTAAGAGAAATAAAACCAAATTAACTACCCATACCTTAAAAAGTAACCATGTTCCGCTGCAATCCCAACCTTCTCGCACGGAGAAAACCATTTACCTAAGCTCTCTCTCCCTCTACCACTAACAATAAAGACAGTATTTTTCGGGTCATCACAGAGTGTATTTACAATTGAGATGACTTCCCCGCTCGGAGTCTTGTTAATGGAGGTTTGTGGCATCACAGTACCGTCATAATCCAATAATATAGCTCTATTTTTGGCCCTCGCATAAGATGAAACAATAGTGTCAATCGAAAGCTTCCTGAAATTAGGATCAAGTGCAACAACTCTGAAACCGAAACCCAAACCAATTCCCCAACATCTTCTCTTGAAATGGTCTCTGCAACTTCTCTCTAAATCTTGCAAGAAGCTTCTTGACCAATACGCAACATCATGGGTACTGACGTATCTGTAATGCTTTTCGTGTCTCATTTGCTTCTCCGGCTCAGCTAACGAGATCGCTTCATTCATTGCCTCACCAGTTGTTTCAATATTCCATGGGTTAACACGGATTGCACCACTAAGTGAAGGAGAACATCCAATGAACTCTGACACAACTAGCATACTCTTTTTCGGGCCACTTGATTCCGAAGTGGATTCTACATTCTTTCCACCCTGTCTACAAACAATATATTCATATGGGATTAAGTTCATGCCATCCCTTACAGCGGTGACCACAACACATTCTGCGATAGTATAATAAGCCATTCTTTCACTGATTGAAATTGGTTTATTAATGAACACAATTGGTTCATAACCAGGCTCTCCAAATTCTTCATTTATCCTTCTGCAACTAGCATTTATTTCGGCCTGTATTACTTCAAGATCTCTCCCTTTACCCCTTGCTGGATTTGCAATCTGAACTAGTACGGCTTTTCCTTGCCACTTAGGATGCTGCCTGAGCATTTGTTCCATCGCCAATATCTTCAAATTAATCCCTTTAAATATATCCATATCATCAACTCCGAGCAATATAGTCTTCCCCTCAAATTGCTGTTTTAGTTCATTAACTCTCCATTCCTTATCGGCGAGATTCAATACATTCTCGATTTGATGCATGTGTACCCCAACCGGCATTATCTTAATACCCACCATTCTTCCGTAGTACTCTAAACCAATATAACCCCTCTTTGATTGATACTCCAAACCTAACATTCGACTACAACAAGAGAGAAAATGTCGAGCATAATCAAAAGTGTGAAATCCAATCAAGTCAGAATTCAGAAGCGCCTTTAAGATCTCTTCTCTAACCGGCAGAGTTCTATAGATCTCGGACGAAGGAAATGGACTGTGTAAGAAGAACCCCATCCTCAAACGATTAAAACGCCTTCTCAAGAATGTGGGTAGAACCATGAGATGATAGTCATGTACCCACACAAAGTCATCTTCTGGATTGATAACCTCAATCACCTTCTGTGAGAAAATTTTATTTGCAGCTACATAAGCTTCCCATTGAGATCTATCAAACCTACCACCATGATCGGACGAGAGAGGAAGCATGTAATGAAAAAGCGGCCAAAGATGCGATTTACAGAAACCATGGTAGAATTTCGACAAAATATCAGGCGGAATAAATGCGGGTACACATTTAAATCTCTCTAAAAGAATCTGTGATACATCATCTTGTTCATTCACATCAATGTCAACTTTCAATGATCCGATATAGATAATTTCCATATCATCTGGTAAACCGTCTTTAAGCTGTAAGAGTAAAGAATCTTCATCCCAACTGAAACTCCATCCTTTATTATCAGGCCTTTTCTTGGCCTTAAGAGGAAGTTCATTAGCAACTATTATCATTCTATCTTGAATGACAGATGAAGGAACGTCAGACGAGACACTATTTGCTTGATCATCATCGAGCTCGGAAATTATCCCCGGAACAGTCATTACTCGAGGGAGACGCTTCCTTTCCCTTTCTCGCCCCATCGCCGGGAAATTCCCCGATGCTAGATCTAACAGATTTGTATATGATCTTGACAACATTTTCTCTCACCTCTATCACAGATCCAAACACCCCAGACCCTAAAACAAGTTCCTCAAATAGGTATCAAATCTAACATTAACAAAGCCTAAATCTGAACTCATAATGGGGAAGTTATTAACTAAGCATTTCCATAAAAAGGGTACCCCTTAAAACTACAATTCAATAAACCCAAACACATGAAATGAAATTATGCCCTAAAATACTAATCAAAACAAATGTTATAATGAGGTGATCAAATACATAAACAATACAAGCTTAAGAACAAAAAGAAAACAATGAAACGAAACAACCCTTTCAGAAGAAAGTTGTAGCTAACCTCTTTGACTATCTGATTCTGTCTTCACAGATCTAGATAAAAAAAAAAAAAATCCGATTTTTCTGGAGTTACTATGTTTCGTTTGAAGAAGTAAAATTCTTCTAGGGTTTGTTTCCTTTCCTCCTTATAATTCAAATATAAAATTCACTTCTCTCTCTCTCTCTCTCTCTCTCTCTCTCTCTCTCTCTCTCTCTCTCTCTTTCTATATCCCCACCAGTACAATTACAGCCAAGCAAGAATTGAATAATTAGGGCAAAATCAAACTTCTTTCATTTTAACCCATAGAAATAAACAACTTGTGCTTTTTCATGGAAGAGAATCATAAAAGGAAAACATCTTGTTAAAAGTAGAAACATATGGGATAAGGTCGGCTAGTGGCAGCCGACCACATGACAAATGGTGGCACTTGCATAATATGCTTTTACAAATTTGGCTCGATAAAAAGTTGTCCGAATGACCAGACAAAATAAGTTTTATACTCAACGTAATATGTCAGTCAGTAATTTATCTTTAATTGTCTGAATGGCCCGATAAAATAAATTTTATATCCGACGTAGTATGTCGTCAATAGTTTGTCTTGTTCGGATTCTTTAGGCTACTTCTTTTTCGAGGTAAATGGTGTTTTTCTTTCACTAAGATGTTTTCTTCTCTTTTATTGAGATACTAATTTATCTTTGGTTTGTCTTTTTGTTTGTCATTTTGTTTGTCTTTGGTTTGTCAGTCAGCACTCAACATCATATTTTATATAATAGATCTTTCACCACAACGTCAAACACTACCAATTTCCAATTTGGACACATGGTCTACATGTTTGAATCAGATCGAGCTAGTCGGTCGGAATGGGCATCAATGGGTACATCTACCCTCTGGCTGCTTGAGGCTCTTGTACTTGTCCTGGCCTCCTGGAGAATACTTCCCTATGAGCGGGATCGGTTTGAGTCCATTTCGAGCAATTTCTACACCTATAGCTCAAGGGTCTGGGAGGTACTAAAGACAGGAGGAAATGGGGCTAGAATAGGATCTAATTTATGAAAAAACCACTAGTGGAATAAGATCTATGTTGGAAATTTTTGTTTGCATGAACTGGTTAGCTTCTGGTTAGAGTGGCTCATAAAGAATTGTGAGAATCCTATACATAATTGGTTCTTCTTTCTTGAAGTTTTAAAATTGATGTCAGAACCGACCTTGCTTTTGAGATGTTTGATACAAAAAATTTGATACTTCGCCAGGAAACTCAGAAACTCAACCGAGGTATTAGACTGGGCAAGATTTAGAGAGAGACGGGATTTAGAGAAACACAGGATTTAGGAGAAAGTAAAAAATGTCTCGATTCAGCCGCAATAGCTGCCTAGCGACGAACATTTTCTACACAAATAAGAATCATCATATAATCAATCAATCAAGTAGAAGAGAGGAGCAAAAGACTGGGGACTGCATTATCAGAAGAGTTAATATTAAACAGATAGCTAATCCAAGATCCAGCCATTGTCTGTTTTATGTTATTAGGTCGCCTGATATTCAGATTTCCAGGCTGCCACTGAAGCTACTTAGAGAGAAGAAGATCATCCTTTGATTGATCTAACCAGAAAGTACGAAATTGGCGTTTCTATTGCTTCGTTCCAACCATTTTTACCTTCTTGCAGATAATTCCTTCTACTGTATCAGCAAACACAGAAAGTTGTCCAACCAAACCAAAGTAAAATCCATTTATTTCCACAGATAGCTTAGCTATCTGAATGTTTCTGTTCTTATCTATAATCAACTTGCCCTTCAATCCATAGCTCTCACAGTTTCAG
Source organism: Eschscholzia californica subsp. californica (assembly GCA_002897215.1). Lineage (NCBI taxonomy): Eukaryota > Viridiplantae > Streptophyta > Magnoliopsida > Ranunculales > Papaveraceae > Eschscholzia > Eschscholzia californica. Next base: position 358,282 of record BEHA01000875.1, read on the forward strand.
CCTGATTGGAACCTCCAACTTGAGTTCGAAGCCACTTTTGATCTTATTACTTGTTTTATGACTACCCAAGTAGCGGAATAATAACTCAAGTTGCTTGAAGGAAACTGGACAGAAGGTTTTGATTGGAGCTCCCGGTTTCTTGTTTAAGGTGATGAAACTGACGGATCAGAGGCTTCAGCAAGAGCTTCGAGCATGAGTACGACCTCGGTCGTGTCATCCAAATAATACTTCGCTTTACTTGGCTTCTGCCCAACTGTACATGCATATACTGCTGTCTTGGAAGAGATTATGCCCCTTGCCATCGCATTGCCAATGATTTCAAACATATCCTCATCCGATCTGTCATCCCCGACGCACAGCACAAAATCAGCCTGCCGTTCATTTTCAGCCATTTTTGTGAAAATCTTCTCTGCAACTAGACCTTTGGTTACTCCCTAAACACACAAAATAAACTATTAGACATTTACTAGTACCAGAAAAGAAAGCTGCAACTGAAATTACGAGGGCAACTTCATTCACATTATGCAAAACAGTTTTTTGTTTACGATGCAGAAGAAAGTTATGGACATATATAAGGGGGTTTTTTAGGTTACCACCTGGATTCAATTAATGTTCTAGGATATCCTCCTAAAATATTGTAATTCACCTTACATACTGAGATAAGAAATCCAACATCCCAGGGTCATAGTGGCGCATGTGTGTTACTCGAGGTGGCAAGGTGAATTACCATTCATTGAGAGAGGTAACCTAAGACGCTAATTGTATCCATGGGTAACACAAGAAACTCCTATATATAACATGCAAATGTCAATAAAAATCTTAGCCTCGAAACGGCGAAGCAGGGTTAAGAGCACTAGAGAAGACAGATCTGACATGGATAGACCAAGAGGAATACAAAAACTTGATTTAGTGACATATCAACAACTAGTTCTAGGATGTTTCTTTGACAAATTTCTATGGGCAAGCTTAAAAAGTCGGGGCGTGAACGCGAAACATATATATTAAATATATATAAGATGTACCTGGGGCTTCACTTCTACTATAAACTGACCACGCTTCACGGCGACAGGTTCATTTGCTAGTACACTCTCAAGATGGTCTAACATCTCCTTTGCCTGGGTAGATCCGAAGACTGGGTCCGCATCTTGATGGTGCCACACCAAGGCACTCTCTTTAGTTTCAATTGAAGAACCATCAGTGGTTTCTGTGTACAACTTCATAACAGGCTCTGCCATCTCTATCCACCCAAAATCTGTACTCTGACCACATGTTTCCCATTCTTCTTCTGCAGACCACCTGAGAAATGATCACTGTAACTCATCAACTAAATAGAAAATAAGTAAGTATCGAATGAAAAAGAAAAAAGAAATTAACAGCCCATACCTCAAAAAGTAACCATGTTCTGCTGCAATTCCAAGCTTCTCGCATGGAGAAAACCATTTGCCTAAGCTCTCTCTCCCTCTACCGCTAACAATAAAGACAGTATTTTTCGGGTCATCACAGAGTGTATTTATAATTGAGATGACTTCTTGACTTGGAGTTTTGTTAATGGAGGTTTGAGGCATCACAGTACCATCATAGTCCATTAATATAGCTCTGTTTCTAGCCCTAGCATAAGATGATACTATGGTATCTATGGAAAGCTTCCTAAAATTAGGATCAAGTGCCACAACCCGAAAACCAAAACTCAAACCAATTCCCCAACATCGTCTCTTGAAATGGTCTCTGCAACTTCTCTCTAGATCTTGCAAGAAACTTCTTGACCAATACGCCACGTCATGGGTGCTGACATATCTGTAATGCTTTTCGTGTCTCATTTGCTTCTCGAACTCAGCCAACGAGATCGCTTCATTCATTGCCTCACCAGTATTTTCAATATTCCATGGATTAACACGGATTGCACCACTTAGTGAGGGAGAACAACCGATGAATTCTGACACAACTAGCATACTCTTTTTCGCACCACTTGATTCTGAACTCGATTGTGGCTTATTTCCACCCTGTCTACAAACAATATACTCATATGGGATTAAGTTCATGCCGTCCCTTACAGCTGTTACCACAACACATTCTGCGATAGTATAATAAGCCATTTTTTCACTGATCGAAATTGGTCTATCAACGAACACAATTGGTTCATAACCAGGTTTTCCAAATTCTTCGTTTATCCTTTTACAACTAGCATTTATTTCTGCATGTATTACTTCAAGATCTCTCCCTTTACCCCTAGCAGGATTAGCAATCTGAACAAGTACAGCTTTTCCTTGCCACTTCGGATGCTGCCTGAGCATCTGCTCCATTGCCAATATTTTCAAATTAATCCCTTTGAATATATCCATGTCATCGACTCCAAGCAATACAGTTTTCCCCTCAAATTGCTGTTTGAGTTCATTAACTCTCCATTCCTTATCGGCGAGATTCAATACATTCTCGATTTGCCGCATGTGTACCCCAACCGGCATTATCTTAATACCCACCATTCTTCCATAGTACTCTAAACCAATATAACCCCTCTTTGATTGATACTCCAAACCCAACATTCGACTACAACAAGAGAGAAAATGTCTAGCATAATCAAAAGTGTGGAATCCAATCAAGTCAGAATTCAGAAGCGCCTTTAAGATCTCTTCTCTAACCGGCAGAGTTCTATAGATCTCGGACGAAGGAAATGGACTGTGTAAGAAGAATCCCATCCTCAAACGATTAAAACGCCTTCTCAAGAATGTGGGCAGAACCATGAGATGATAGTCATGGACCCAAACGAAGTCATCTTCTGGATTGATAACCTCAATCACCTTCTGTGAGAAAATTTTATTTGCAGCTACATAAGCTTCCCATTGAGATCTATCAAACCTACCACCATGATCGGACGAGAGAGGAAGCATGTAATGGAAAAGCGGCCAAAGATGCGATTTACAGAAACCATGGTAGAATTTCGACAAAATATCAGGCGGAAGAAATGCGGGTACACATTTAAATCTCTCTAAAAGAATCTGTGATACATCATCTTGTTCACTCACATCAATGTCAACTTTCAATGATCCGATATAGAGAATTTCCATATCATCAGGTAAACCATCCTTAAGCTGTAATAGCAAAGAATCTTCATCCCAACTAAAACTCCATCCCTTATTATCAGGCCTCTTCTTGGCCTTAAGAGGAAGTTCATTTGCAACTATTATCATTCTATCTTGAATGACAGATGAAGGAACGTCAGATGAGACACTATTCGCTTGATCATCATCGAGCTCTGAGATAATCCCTGGAACAGTCATTACTCGAGGAAGACGCTTCCTTTCCCTTTCTCGACCCATTGCCGGGAAATTTCCCGATGCTAGATCTAACAAATTTGTATATGATCTTGACAACATTTTCTCTCACTAGAATGAAATCTCTATCACAGATCCAAACACCACAAACCCTACAACAAGGTTCCTTCTTTATTTCCTCAAATGTGTATCAAATCTAACAAACCCTAAATCTAGATTCCATAATCAAAATATGTTTCATATCAAACAAACATTTCAATGAAATCTAACAATACTCAAAATCATGAAAGAAAGAGAATCAAGTAACCCTAGAAATTACAATTCAATTAACCCAAACACATGAAATTAAATTATGCCCTAAAATACTGATCAAGTCAAAATGTTATAATGAGATGATCAAATTCATAACTACACAGGCTTAAGAAAAAAAAAACAGAAACCTTTTTAGGGGAAATTTGTAGCTAACCTCTTTGAATATATCCGATTCTTTCTTTAATAGTAGTAGATCTGGATCAGAAAATTCCGATTTTTCTGGAGTTTACTAGTTTTCGTTTGAAGAAGCAAAATTCTTCTAGGGTTTGTTTGGGTACCTCTCTCTCTCTCTCTCTCTCTCTCTCTCTCTCTCTATAGCAGTAAGTAGTAAGTACAATTACAGCAAAGCAAGAAATGAATAAATTTAGACAACAAAATTGAAAAGAGAATCAAAAAGGAAAAAATATTATTAAAAGTTGAAGTATGGGGATAAGGTCTGACGGAGCTAGCTGATAGCATTTTCCTCTTTGCTGTTTAATTCCTTATCGACAGCCCGAAACAATTCCTCTTGGAACAAGGAGAAGTTTTAAAGGCCATCTTACTAAATATTATTGGTCTCTTCCCCGTTTGACTTAGGTAAATTTAGTTTGACTGTATTTGATTTTAGGCGTCCTCAAATCAGTGGTCTCAAGCTAAATTTTGTTATAGAATTCGGGTCAGGGTCCACTGAATTCAACTCTAATGTTTTGAGTTGAAATAGGTGGTCTCAGATAAAATTCGATTTAAGATTTATTGAATTCAACACTAATGTTCTAGAGTTGAAATTGATTTCCTTTTTTAAATATTATGTCTTAATCTAGCGATTTAAGTTACTAGTTCTCGCCTCCTTTCGAATTCAAGGATTTGAGCCGATTTTGTAATCAAATCAGTCGAGTCCACCGTTTAAGTTGAAAAACAGTGTGGGAGTGTTTGTTTTGAGATGGAGCGTTTTAAACCGTTTTATAGAATGTGGGGGACACCAATAACCGGAGGCCCCAGTAACACTATAAGGAGGCGCCTTTAAAACTCCCCTTTAGACATTCGGGTCGTGGTTAACGGTCCTCTAAGAAAAGCGATGCATCAAAAAACAATAAAAAATTACGGAATACAAATTATTTTAGGGCCAGCGCTTTGGGGAAAGCTAAATAGTTTCCGGGGTGTGAAGACTTGGTCAAAAATTGGTCAATTTTGTTTGACAATTTTATTTAGAGGGAAAGTAAAATAGCTTCTCCACCTTAGCTCTCTCTCTCTCCACCTCACTTCTCTCTCTCCACCTCATCTTCTCTCTCTCCACCTCATCTTCTCTCTCCCTACCATTCTCTCTCTCTCTTCTCCGATTAGGTCGCCGGCCAGAAAATTTTCCGGCGGGCGACCATGAAAAAAAAAAATCTTCACTCACTTTTTATCTCTCTAGAAACTCCGGCGAAGGGAAACCCCTTCGCCGGAGTTTCTAAAGAGAGAGAGTGAGTGAAATTTTTTTTTTTTTTCATGGTCGCCGGCCGGAAAATTTTTCCGCCGGCGACCTAATCGGAGAAGAGAGAGAGAATGGTAGGGAGAAAGATGATGAGGTGGAGAGTGAGAGTGAGGTGAGGTGGAGTGTTTTTTTTTATTTCCCCTCAAAATTTATTTCCCCGAAAAATTTCTAAAATTTTACATATTCCCTTTAAAATTTCACACCCCAGAAACTATTTAGCTTTCCCCAAAGCGTTGGGCTTATTTTAGTGGTATTTATCGGAAATTTTGATCATTTTCTCTTCTTATAACAAAATTTAAAGAAAAAAACAGCAAACATTTAAGTTTTCAGGAAGGCATTTTAATAGTTTCTTTTCCTATAACATAATTTAAAGAAAAGAAAATTAAAGCTTTAAAGTTTTTTTTAATTTACTAACAGATACAGCTTAGAGGCCCAGCTCGGCCGACAGTAATCGAATCCAATCCGATAAGCAACATTAACCAATTTAATAGGAATGGTAGATTTTGTCAAAAAATTTAGAGCAATAAACATCTTCTTGTTCCTCATCCAATCTCCGACCACCATATCCGGTCAACACACCTCTGACAACCACCACCTCTCATCTTTTTTTAAAATTGTCTACCTCTCCCTTTTTTTCTTCCTCCTTTCCTTTCTTTTTTTGTTTTTCTTCTCCTCACACCACCGCTGTCTTCATTTATCTTTGCTCTCTTCTTTGTCCCGTTCTCTTTCCTACTCCCACCATCTTTCCTACGTCAATATGGGTTTGAGGAAATCTCTAAAATTCGATGTAGACCTTCTCTTTTGTTGGAACAGATGTACGAAAACATGGAGGGGGAGAGAGAGAGAGAGGAATGATGACGGAGATATGATAGTGGTGGTCGGAGGAGAAGAGATAGATGAAAAAAATTGACTGTCGTCGACAAAGGCAGTTTGTCGGCAACCATTATCGATGTACAGAATGAATGGTGATGAGGGTTGGAGGAAACAAAAGGAAAATAAGAAAAACACAACAAGAATTCCAGTCAAATTTATGTATCTATTAAAATTCTTTTGTTTCTAGAAAGCGGTGGCCTCTAGGGAATAATGTAGATAGGAGGTTTAAGACATTACAAGACAATCCTAGACTCACTCACAATTTTTGTGGAGCTGTGGAGATTAAAAATTTTCAAAGGTCAAAGAAAAATTAAGGTACTACTATTAAAATGTCAATTACATTTAGAGATAGATAATCCATAATATTTTTTCCATTGACAATTTATGACATTATTAGAATCACACTTGAAGATATTTTACTCTAATTGTGGGTATGGGCCGACGGTCTTTAAAAAATCCGTCGGCCAAAGGGTTTCGTGGAAAGTATTTCCACCAAACCATTTCCACCGCCGACGGTGAGAAAACTCTTTCCCGTCGGCAAATGAATTTTCAGAATTTTTTCCCACCACCATGGGAAATTTTCCCACCATGACGAAAATTCGCGCCATTTATTTACCGGCGGTTCCAAGTAACACCGTCGCCAAAGTCCTACCACCGACGGTTTCTTAGGTCGTCGGCCGTGCCGTCGGTGAAAGGAATCGGATGGAGGCCACCGTGGTGTTATGTGCGACGGTTTTATTAGACAACCGTCGGCAATAATCACTTATGCCGGCGGTGTTTTGGTCCATCCGTCGGCTATAGACTTCTTGCCGTCGGTATTTTTATATGATGTCGGCATAGGCCGTCGCCAATAAGCCGTATTTTTGTAGTGACGACATTTATAACTTTTGCTCTAAATTTTCCGATAGCTATGTGGAGGTGACAAATTTCTTGTATGTTTATACCTTGTTGAAGCCTGAAGGTCAAGTTTGAAAAACTTAGAACTCAAAGAGGCCCAAATATGAGATTTGACTGACATACACCATCAATGTTATTAGAAGTTAACGGGCGAAGATTCAGAGGAAAGAAGGCAAGTTGGGAATGAGAGTTATGAACCGAGGAGCATGTACTAGCTCATCGGGCTCAATACCTCAGACGGGATCAATCACAATATATCAACAATGTCGAAGTGGGATTTAGTGAGAGCAAAAACATTGTGAAATGGAGGGCCTAGACAATATCCAATTGATGATGGTGTCCCAGTTGAGAGCTTCAAAGTAGTTGAAGATTATTTGGTCGGTTTATGGGACTTTCAAGGATAGTTGTAATTAAATGTCCTTCTTTTCCCTTTTGTGTGAGTGTCAGTGGAGTCCATTTCTCATTTGGCGGTTTGTAGGGCCATTGTGCTAGACTAAAAGGAAACATATGCATGGTGCATATATTTTGATGTTTAACCCTGGTGGTGGTAGCCCACTAATAATTTTAGGATATGTTTGAAAAAACATATTTTCTAAAGAAACTAACTTTGCACAACATATTTACTAAACTGGGGCGTCCACTTGATAGCCCCTAATTATGCGCGTGAGTGTCTGAAGTTCGGGTCATAAGTGAGCGTCCAAACTTAGTAAGTGGCAAGGTCTTTTGAGTGAGTCGTGGAGCTTTCGTTAAGAACAAAATTCGTACATGTAGGTCTGGATTTAGGTGTCTAAAACGGAAATAATATCGATAACTGATAAGGTCAAAGTCGAGAACGGCTCGTCATTGAAGGTGGAAGATTGTGATAGTCCCACATCGCTCGCGAGAGTGTCCGGACGCTAGGCTATAGGTGGACCCGAGCTTAGTAAGGGCGAGGCCTTTTGGATTGGCACAAGTAGCGTTTACCAAGAACAAAAACCTCGTTCATGTACGCTCAGACCTAGGTGTTTATAACAGTGACAATATCGATAACTGTTAAGACTTGAGTTAACCGTCCTGTTTAGAGGTTTGACTTCGGTCATCCTTCTTTACCGCACAAGTCTATAGGCGTCCTCAAATTCTATCAAGACCCGAATAAGGTGATTTTAGCATATCAACATCATAGGAAACAAAGGGTACATAGGGGAGCAAATCAGAATAGGTCGAAAAACTGTTACAATGAGCGGATAGACTGAACAAGTATCAGACTGGTCCAAGTCCGAAATCTTCTAAGGCAACTCGACTTGCTCTAGTCTGAAACTCCTTTCCTTTGATTCCTCCTACCCCGATATGGATTGTATGGAGCCCGATTAGGTGATAATGAATGTGATGAAGAGATTAAGAGTCAAGGGTGCCTCGTCTAATTAGACGTCTAAACCAAATCAACCGACTCTTGGGGCACCAATAGAATCCCACGGCTCCTCTAACAAAAATCCAAAGCACTTTTAGACTCGGTTAATTGTTTGACGGAATTAATTTGGTGGCCAATACGCGGACAACCGTTTTTCTTATATGGACAACTATTTTCGGGCCGGATGCGAGTCAACTATACTTGACTTAGTTGACTTTGATTTAATAAGGGGACAACTCCATAAAGTCTTAGATACTAATAATTAGTAACTTGTGGACTACTAACAAAAATAATAGTTAAAGATTGAAAACCTAAACTGTCTTCTTCATCTTCTTCCTTCTTTTTAGTCTTCTTCTTCTTTCTTCACTTCTACTAAAAGTAAACAGTAGTTTCTACAATTTTTTTTATCAAACCCTAGATGGATGAAGAAGACAAAATCTCTTCTTAGTCTTATTTTTCTTTATTCACTTCTACTAAAAGTAAATTATAGTTTCTACCATTTTTTTTATCAAACCCTAGATGGATGAAGAAGACAAAATCCCTCAATCTGCACCTGAAGAAGTTTTTCCGGACGTTTCTATAACAGGCATTAATGAAATTGATGAGGTAAAACAGAACATAACTTGCGACGAAAATCTGGCAAAATCGGATTTTGTCTATTATAGACAACTATTTTCGGGCCGAAAATCTGGCAAAATCGGATTTTGTCTATTATAGAAAATCTGCGAAAATATGGCATAACAGGAGCTAAGTTGCGACGAAAATCTGGCAAGTTTTCTGATTATGCCAGATTTTCGTCGCAAGTAATGTTCTATTATGCCATATATTTGCACAACCCCAATTACCAGATTCATCTTCCTCTTAACCATCGTTTTCATAGTCGGAACCAACAGATCCATCTTCGTCTTCCACATCTTCTCTGATTTTCTCTCCCATCAGTACCATCTTCTTCTTCATGGTTGGTTTTACAGTTTTAGAGTTTTAGAGTTTTAGGGTTCTAATCTTTGTCTTTGGAAAGATTCTACAACAACTCCCTTACCTTTGTTTGATGTCATAACCACCAATATTGCTTCTCCAAGGAATTTCTCTCTCTAGAAATTTGGGTGATGATGAAGAACAAGTAATAGAAGAGATGAAGACTAACTAACCTAGGGTTTATGGAGAAAGAGGGAGGTCATCAAATAATACATCTGATTCTAAGAGGACTTGAGTGAAAATAATAGAGAGTTGTCCCCTTAGAAACTGATGTCCATATAAAAATTTAATTTTTTTGCGTTGTCCACATAAAATAGTTGTCCATATAAGAAAAACGGTTGTCCGCGTATTGGCCACCATTAATTTACTTATTTAGGAAAATCTTGCTTCTTTAGAATTACAATTGAAGTAGTCTACTTTAAGAATTAAGTGATTATCCAACATTCACTTAGGCATGCACTTACCATTACAAATAGGTTTTTATGACATTATACGTGTCGATGGAGTTCCAAGTTTATTATTCTTGTGGGTCTTTTTCATTCCTTTCTAAGTGTTTGTCTAAAAGTATGAAGTAAGTGCACTTACTTTTTATGGTATTGTATGTTTTGTCAATGTGAAATTAGTCTCAAACGTCCACTCACATGTGTGATTGAAAGTTAACAAGTGACCATAGAATGGCTAATTTTCATATCATGTTAAGTTTATGGACATCCAACTCATTATCAACTGACGATGAGTTGATAAGTCCTATATTATTGGTTAAAAGAGTACTTTTGCTTGTTATACACACATTCTCAACTATAAGATTATTAGATTTCAATGACTACTCCCACAAGTACGTGGAGTTAAAAAGTTCAAGCAATCTACAATCAAAGAAAAATTAAATCCAGGGTTTGGGATCGAAATTTCCAATGTATCAAATCAAAAAGTTATATCAAATGTTCATTAGAAATCGCATTTAAAAAAAATATAGGTACAAGGAAATTAATACATTAAAAATCACGTTCTCACATCACATGAATACATTTTCTTTAGAGAGAGTTCGAAAGGGAATCCAGAACCTATGATGAGAGCCTCAGGGTTTGGAATTTTCTTTCCATTAGAGTCACATATCAAATAATCTACTGAGAAAAAAATGTGTATAAATCAAATTGTTGACTAAATCAAACCATAACGTAAGGTATTTCGATTACTATGAATTACATTACTTGAAAAAATCTCTAAATTATTCCCAATATATGATCGGTCTGAATTGGGTCGATCTTGACTTCATTCGAGTCAGACAAATCAAATTCATACTATGTCAAGAATCAAAACAACATCTCAATCTCATATAACATGGTCGAGCTGGAACCTACATAGGTTACTAAAATCGAAATTGCTTTTACCCTAGATAGATTTATCATATTAAAAAGGATAAGATAAGTTGAGAAGTTGACAGATAACAAATATGTGTCTTACTTTTGGTGGGTCATATGGCCTTGCTCGGAATTTTCGGTCTCAAATTTATTGTGGGTACGGAGTGTTTGGTAAGAAATTAACTATTAATGCACTCTGCTTGGTATATCTGAAGAACCAGAAAGGAATTCGGTGGTCATAAACAAACGCGTTTACAGCCCTTCCACTTATTTCTGCAAGATAATTAAGTAAATTATTAGATCATGCAATATGAGAAAAAAATAGTGTTTCTTATATTTATGTAGTGGTGCTTATCTGGTTGGTTCGGGGCTTCGGGCCCATCTGAGAATAAAGGTCTTCGCTTTACCATTGGTTTAAAGTAGTTTCGGGCGAGCCCGGGACTACATATATTTTGGCCCGAACTGTGATCCAATAGCCCAACGGGCTATGTCTCAACTTTGGTCTTTTGTCGGTCTGGGTTAGACTAGCAGAGAGGGCTCTAACGGTCTTACCATGCCCAACACAAGATCAGAGGATAACCTGGGTTGGGTTCACCCGTCTTCAGACTGAGCCAGTTCGGTTCAGATCGCCCTTAAACGGTTGGGCCAGAGTCGAACCAACCCAATAAGCACTAACTAGTATTATGAATGACAGAAAATATGTTATTTGTTCAAGATTGTATTGGTTGAAATGTTGGGTTTACACTATTGAGCAATTATATTTTTCTTATGACAAGATAGAATGATTTCATTGTTTATGGAAATCTATAGTTGGCTAGCCCTTAAGTAGCTAACCAAAGTAGCAAAAAGATAGAGTATAAGAATGGTTCTAAAGCACCACTTCACTAGGTACAAAAAGTTGAATTGGCTTTAAAGATGGAATGCTTGTATGCTTAGACTTTAGAGCCTCATATAAGAAATTGAATGTGTAATAATTGAAGTTTATATCTTCCCGGTTTGGCAATTGAAGTTTATATCTACCCCGGTTTCGCGAAAACTAGGTCCCTACTCTATATATGGTGGCTACATGTGTATTACCAGAAATGTCACGGTAGTATTTCTCGAAATATAATTGAAAATTTTCAATGACAATTTAATTGATTATTGTGTATCTATCAGACAAAATTATATATATACACAATGTAGCATTATGACAAAAAAAAGTACTAATAAAATCGTAGTAAAGTTTAGAATCTAATCTTGGTCCAAGCCAGTAGGTGAAAACAAGCCGTAGATATTTGCATCATTAACATATAAACAAATCTCATATCAAGTTGCTTTTCAAATTTTAATCTTAATTTTACAGACATCAAATTGTAACTTATTTTACAGATGTACGACTGATTTAAAATAAAAGTATTAACAATGATAAAGTAACCTACCACCTATCCTCCTCCATTTTTTTTTACGTGAACAATATGACAAGAGGGACAAACAACCCTTGGTTGGAGTGGTAAGAGGTATAGTCTTCCATCTTAGAGGTTAAGAGTTCGAACCAAGCAGAACAATTCAAAAAAAATGTGACAAGAGGGATTTGAGGGTAAGAATGGAGAAATCAACTCACTTAAAAATGTCATGTCATTAAATAATATTTGTAGTAAGTAATACAATTTTTTGATATTTCTCCAAGTTTGTTTCTCTTGGAAAATCCAAAGCAAAATCAATCAACCTAAGAAATTAACAACCTAGAAAAGGAAAGAGTCTAGCTACTCTCTTATGTACTACTATATTCCAATCTATACACATAAACTTAATAAATGGTATAAAAAATATTTCTAGTTGACTAGTTCTAAACTAAGGAATGATGAAACTAAGATCAAATTTAATGACCCATTCCGGGGCTCGGTACGGATCGCAAAAGGCGATCATTGCCACGAGCTAGATGTTGTCGACTACCAGTAGTAGTGAAGAGCTTCCCATTGATATTGATCATGGCATGACCTTTTTTGCTTGGTGTAGAAGAAGGTTTTCTGCCCTTAGGTAGGGCATTTAGTAACAAACTATCCTCCAAAGATGAAGGAACTTTCATCTTCATCATCCCTTCATGAGAATTATCTTCCAATTTTAAGAGCTTTCTTGCTTCCAATGAAGAAATCAAGATTGATAAGAAAAGAACCAAGAATAATATATTATTGGTTATATTATGACTACCCATATGTATAAAATGATGGAATAATGAAATTGAAGATTCACCTAGAACCCAGAATTCGAATCTTAATGTATCGAAAAATATATAAACTAAGATCACAATTAATGATTTTGATGAGGGGTTTATATGAGTTTTTTGATCATGTGAGAATAATGAAATTGTGAAAGAAATGAGTGGAGAATTGGGACTTTGTTTTTGAAGTGTCTGAAATGGGAATTGGTTAGGTTTGATTATATAGGCAAAATATGTAGATGAATAGAGAAGGGGAGAGAGAGAGAGAGAAACGTTGAGATACTAGGTCGCGTGTGAATAGGCTAGAGAGAGAAAGTAGAGAGAGAGAGAGAGACGTGGAGGTGAAGTTATAAGCTGGTTTAAGAGGAAGAGTAGTAGTTAGTTGTAGTAGTATTATTATTATTATTTGGGACGTACCAAGTCGTCGTCGTCGGAGAGAAGCCGCGTGGTGATTGGTGATGAGGAGTAGGAGGGAGGGCCGAGGGGGGATTTTTAGAGAGAGAGAGTGTGTGTGGAAGAGGAAAAGGACGCGGGCTGATTGCCACCGTCAAATTCAATACAATTTTGCTGCCTATATTTTATGATTATGGACACGTGACGTATCTCAGACCAATGGATTGCATCATCTATGACCAATCCCCGACATTTGGACTTCAATGATCCTAGGCATATTATATGGGTTTATAATTAGGTCCAAATTTGTGACCGGTTGGAACATTTGGCTCCCATACTTGTAAAGGTCGCGACTTTGGGACATGAAGAAAAACTTTAGATAAGACGTTAGACTTGTTCATTACATAGCACTATTCACATTCATAATCCTTTATCTCTATCTATAAAATGAATTGATTGTTAGATCTTTTCATTAGTTTCTTTCCATTACAATGACTAGGGCTTCGTCCCGAACAAATCAAGGCTTCCGTCCATTTGATGTAGATTTTTCCATCACAGGTCGCTTGTATGTGTATGCCAAAGATATTGATGGTCACCAATCATGCAGATTTGTCCGATATTTGAACTCAAAAAATAATGTGAGAGAGAGCAGAAGAGAGAATACATGAGGAGATAAAGATTAGGGTGTAAAATACATAAGAAAAAAATCCAATTGTGGGATCCAAAGTGAAGATGCCCCTAGGTCAAGTCTTTATGCCCCAGTGACTTTTCTTTATGTCCAGACGTAAAAATTGCTCGAATTTGTCCTCACTTTTGAATTTCAATGCTGATAGGCAAAAAGTATCGGTTAATTTCATTTTGGTCTTCTATCGTGATATGTTTCTCTTTCTTTAGACTCAAGATCGAGAAAATACCAGGGTTTCAGTTGGGTCGCGATGAAACCCTAGAATCTTAATTACAGTCAGCGACTGAAATCTCAATTTGGAGTTTCTAGAGAGGGATAGTTGCGATGTAAGACTACATCCCATATTGGTATTCCTATAATTTGGGATGTCTAGAGAGACGTAAAACCCCAAGGTTTAAGTAGGAATCTAGGACTAACACCCTAGATTGGGATTTCTTGAAATTTGGGATTTTTTTTTATGAGAGATACCAAGTGAGAAGATGGTAATGGTGGATGAAATGGTGAATGATATGATGGTGGGGGTTTTGATACGAAGGGCTATTGGAGAACTTTGAAATTCAAGGCAAAAAGTTTCTAGTGTTTTTCAAGAAGTTAATAACAATTTTTAAGGAGGAAAATGAAATGGGGCTTCCGTTGGGCATACTCCCAAGTGCACTCCCACTCACAAGAGAAGACCATTTTGAACTTTTCAGTCAGACAAACCTGTGAAAAGACCAAAATGGCCTTGTCACTGTGAGGGGGAGTACACCTGCGAGTATGTCTAGGAAGTCCCCTATCACCATTATTTTAAGAAGTTCAAAATTTGTGTTCTTCATATTATTTTATGAGATTTCCAAAAAAATTAACCAAATTCTAAACTTAGGATTTTTCCAGAATAACACAAGCAATTCCTCGTTAATTCGTTCAAGATCCAAGAGGTTGTGGATGCATACTTCACTTGAAGTTGTGTGGACCAACCCTAAAAAATGATCAATGTTAAATATGGAGGTGTTAAAAAACAAAGAATAGAAAACAAACGAACATATTTAAATACAAGCCATGAATGAACCAATTCCGACCTGTCTTCTTGCAAATCTCGTGTTCATGCTTCATATCTCATTTCTAGTATGCATGCAGTTGGTTTCATCTTTGATAGATAATCAACTGCTTTACTAACTTCGGTCCTTGAACACATTATGTATTCGGCAAGCATCAAAATATCTTCGTTTAGTTACATCATATTGATATTCAAAGAATGGTGCTTCAGAACAACCTTGGCTAGATGATTTAGGAGCAACTAGTCATATGTCCCCACATGATACTAACTCTTTAAAATTCTCATGTGTATATTCCGAATAACTCCGTTGTATGTCAAAAACCATTGGTTTTATTTTATTTTAATTGGATTGGCCATTGGTTCAAAAAGGGGCCCAAAATGAAAATCCCACCCAAGGTTGCCTAAAAATGAAAGGGAGGTCCAATGTGTCAATTTGGGATTCAAAATTACGTAAAGGGCCCTTAGAAAATAAAGTATTTACCGTTCATGCCATCGAAAATTACAAAATTGCCATTGAAAATTACAAAATTGCCATGGAAATTTCTCGGGAAACGATTTTTTTTTCTGAAAAAGAATCTGACAACCCGTCCATCAGAATCTGTATTGTTCAGAAATTTACGGAACTGCCACCAAAAAATTCCCGGAAAACGAAATTTTTTTATTTACTGGAAATTTTTTTCTGTACTAGACACTTTTGCTGGGCGGTAATTTAAAATTTGAAAATTTGGGCGGGTATTTGAAATTTCGTTTGAAAATTTCAAAATTTCGAAAAAAAGATTTTGTGACCGGGAAATTATTTTATTTAATGGAAATTTGGGAGGGAATTTGAAATTGCGTCCAAAAAAATTTGAAATTTTTAGACGGAAATTTGAAATTTCAAAAAAATTTGAAAATTGGAATTTTTTGTGTACGGGAAATTATTTTATTTACCGGGAAGAGATGGTTTGCTGGGCGGGAATTTGAAATTTCGTTTGAATTTCCAAAAAAATTTTAAAATTTAAATTTTTCGTGTACTGGTAAATTATTTTATTTACCAGTCAGTTTTTTTTCCAGGAAAACGTCAGC
Organism: Eschscholzia californica subsp. californica; assembly: GCA_002897215.1. NCBI lineage: Eukaryota > Viridiplantae > Streptophyta > Magnoliopsida > Ranunculales > Papaveraceae > Eschscholzia > Eschscholzia californica. The sequence continues at coordinate 374,185 of BEHA01000875.1, forward strand.
ATGTCCCGTCCAAGGGCAAGAGCGGGATAAAAATAAAAAAACTGACATTTGGACCTGCAACTAATTTTTGGACAAGAGTGAATTTTTTTTGGATTTACCCCCCAGATTTTGGACCTTCCACTCAAAAATCCTTTATTTTTGTTGAAAAGTCAAAAACCGTCGGTTGATTACCAAGTTATTTTTTTTTGTCATAAGCTCCGTCGAATGAGCTGACTGATGACTCCTAACATAATTTTGAACATAAAAGGTCAAACTTCCTCAACTTGTTGTCCTACAAAAAATCTTTACAAAATCCTAAACGCCTTTTGACATGACCCACTTTTGTCTCTAAATACAAATACATTTTACAAGTCAAAATATTGAATTAAATATAATTAACTTGTCTTTTTTGTTTAAATTTTATGAACCAAAGTCAAAGAAAATAAATGGTTTTAAAGCAAATAAATGGTTTTGTCTGGTTAATTGTGTACATATTTGAAACAACTTAGAGCATCTCCAATGTGACACTCTAACAAACACTCGATAAATCCTAATTGTCAAGTGTCAATAGAGATTCTCTTTCCTAAAGACACTCTAATTTTTGTTGATCTCCAATGGAGATCTCTAAAGTTTCTATACTTAATACACATGTCAATCTTCAATTCAATAGATAAAAAGTGGTTGAAAAGCAAAGTTTTCTATTGGTTGGAATATTAAAGTAACACTTAGAGAGTCTCAAGTAGACACTCTCATTTTAGAGTTTCTCTCTCTAGACACTCTATAATAAATGTGTCCACCTCATATTAGAGTGTCTAACAAAGTGTTCCATTGGAGATGGTTTTTTAACAAAAACTCTCAAAAATCAAATGTGGCACTCTAAGTGTTAGAGATTGAGTGTCCCATTGGAGATGCTCTTAGTTATAGACACTCAATCTTTTATGCAGTAATAAAAGTATAAATAATTGATGAATAGGTTTTAGATTGACATTAACTTATAAAACCAATCCTTATCATTTGCTTTTCCTGAAATCTTAATGCTTGACTTTCCACTAGGCCATTACTAAACATTTACTTATAAAACCAACATATTCTAATTGTCAAGATATAGAGGAAGTCTTCCAACAAAAAAATATACAAAGAAAGTTCAATTTGGTTGATGGTCACATGCATATCAGGAAAAGCCCGAGCTCCATTCTTATCCATACCAAGAAAAATTATCAAAACATATGTATAGCCCTTTTCTTCTTGCGTATTTAGGACCCTTTCGTTACGTCACTGTAAATGTCTAAGCTTGGTCTTAGTCAAACCTAGAGTTGTCAATATTTGGTTGCTCAAATGACCGATAGTGTTGACATAAACTCTATAATCCGAGAAGTCTCAAGTTCGATTCCCATAAGAAGTGGAATCCATGATTTATTGTTATTAAAGATATCAATAAAGTAGTTTAGTTGGATTATAAATTCGGTTCTGGAACAATTTAAATTTGGTGGTTATTGTGCTTATCACATCCTATTGATGTACAATGCCATAAGAGTTACATAAGTAAGTTCATAGAACTTTTGAATGTAAAGTGCCTCATGAAGGGAAAGAAATTGACCAGACACAGACTCAAAAAAACCTTAAAGGTTGACAAAAAAGATCCTAAAGATCGAGAATGAAAAGACCCTAAAGTTCGACAACATAGAATAATATTATACAAATAAAAGTGACAAAACCACTCGACAATGGAATTGTAGTTAATGAAGTCCTCATCTCCCTCGTTTCTTCCTCTCTGACTACTACACAATTTCTTATTATAGATCTAAAAGTAACAACAAACTAAAAAAAAAAATCCGGACAAGACCTTGGAACTGCCTAAATAACTGACTCGCTACCAATTATGGAGGCAATGTTGAAATTAAAATTTGATCTCTGCCCGACTCTTTCTCTCTCTAGAAACAGTTATTGCAAGCGCCCATTTTTTTAAGAGTTAATTCCTATATGGCCCCCTACTTTGTGACCAGCTTCCTTTATGGCCCCCTTTTTTTCGTAAATTCAAATATGGCCCCCTATTTTCAGATAAATGTCATTACTACCCTTCTTAATTCTAAATTTAAAACAATAAAAAAATTATTTCCACCTCACCCCTCTCTCTCTCTCCACCTCATCGCTCCCTACACCTCACCCCTCTCTCTCTCTCTCCAATTCACCTCTCTCTCTCTCTCTCCAACTCTCCTCTCTCTCTCTCCTACTCACCCCTTTCTTATTTCCGGCCGGCCACCTTCAAACTTAAAAAAAAAAAAAAAATTTCTCTATCCTCTCTCTCTCTAAAATTTTTTTGTTTTAAATCTCTCTCTTTAGCATTTTTCTAATTCTTATTTTCAGTTTGAGTTTAGTATTAGTGATGGATTTCAGGAAGTTTGATTTGATAGGGTTTTGATAATCAGAGGAAACGATTTTCAGGGTTTGAGAGAAGTAATTTATTATCTGGTAGGTAAAGAAAGCAATTAAAGAGTGAGACTAGTAGCTGACATAGTTAAGTTACACACTGAAAGTTGGTTTTCCCTAATACAAATTCTTTCTCTCTCTAAGTTCCAGTGTTGTTGCAATTTGAAAACCCTAGAAGTTGAAATGGTTCTTGAGTTAGAAAATTCATCATCCACTATGAATGTTTCTACAGCTTCTGGAGAAGCTAGTGTTTCTTCAACACGTACACAAACAACATTACCGCCATTGAATACGACGACTAAGAAGAAGAGGAATCTTCCAGGAATGCCAGGTTTTAATCTTACTTTTTTTAAACCCTAAAAATAGACTCTATTAAGTTATTGGATTTTGATATTGATTTTGTGTTTGAATTGTTTTAGATCCAGATTCTGAAGTAATTGCTTTATCCCCTAAAACCCTAATGGCAACGAACCGATTTGTTTGTGAGATATGTAAAAAAGGGTTTCAACGTGATCAAAACTTACAACTTCATCGCCGTGGTCATAATCTTCCATGGAAACTCAGACAAAGAACGGGTAAAGGGATTTGTAAAAGGGTTTATGTTTGCCCTGAACCTTCTTGTGTTCATCATAATCCATCTAGGGCTTTAGGTGATCTTACTGGAACTTTTTGATTCACTTTCTGATTAATTTGGGTTTTAGAGAATTGCAGGAAAATTCCACCATAGGAATCTTGAATCAAAACTTGCCGCCACCACCTCATATGAAGGAAATCAATGGAAGCTCCAGCAGCAACAATGTTAGTACCATTAGTAATATGTTGACAAGCACATTTTGTTCATCTTCATCATCAATGGTGGGTGGAAATTTACAGAATCAGGATTCAGCATTTTCTGATCTAATTTGTTCAATGGCAAGATCAGAAACACCAACAACAATAGTTCCATCAGTTTTACAGAATCAGGATTCAACATTTTCTGATCTAATCTGTTCGTGAACAGATCCTCCGGCGAAGGGAAACCCCCTTCGCCGGAGTTTTAGAGAGAGAGAGTGGAGAGTTTTTTAAAAAAAAAAATTTAGAGAGAGACAGGAGAGAGAATTTTTTTTTTTTTAAGTTTGAAGGTGGCCGGCCGGAAAATTTTCCGGCCGGCCACCTTACCGGAGAAGAAAGGGGTGAGTAGGAGAGAGAGAGGAGAGTTGGAGAGAGAGAGAGAGGTGAAATTGGAGAGAGAGGGGTGAGGTGTAGGGAGAGATGAGGTGGAGAGAGAGAGAGGGGTGAGGTGGAAATAATTTTTTTATTGTTTTAAATTTAGAATTAAGAAGGGTAGTAATGACATTTATCTGAAAATAGGGGGCCATATTTGAATTTACGAAAAAAAAGGGGCCATAAAGGAAGCTGGTCACAAAATAGGGGGCCATATAGGAATTAACTCTTTTTTTAACGAATACCGTAGTAATTACTTTCCAAAAGACCTGGAGTCATATGTGGAAAAACCAACGGACTGAGGCTAAGGTTTATGGTGAGCTTTGTTGGGAAATCTATAAAATCTGTTTAAAAGCACCTTTCGCTAGGTTTCAGTCAGTGAATACCCACTAATTGGAGGACGAGAAAAAGAGTGCTTTTATAGAACAATTAAGTCAACACCATGGGAAGTTTGAAAAAACCCCCATAGGAGTAATAGGCGCCTCCCTCGAGGAAAATTTGAAAGACAGTTTGTAAAGGAAGTAAACGCCTGTAAAACTTCCCAAACACCATGACACGTACCATTAGGGATGGAGAAATTTCAAAGACGGTTTTTGAAGTGTTATTGGTGCTTCTTCTACACAAACTTCGGAGGGGAGCGTGAGTTAAATGGGTGCCAATAACACTTTAGAGAGACGACTTTAAAGTTCCCCTGAGAGATATCAATAAAAAGGTGCCATCAAATGTACCCATTAAATATATTTCAGTTTGTAGCTGTTTCAATTTTATAAAGGGCATATTTAGTGGGAGTCTTCAATATAAAATCAATATCCACTTGCCAGCAATTGGTAGCCACAGTTGGTCAGTCTACCAACTCCGTAATGGGGAGGTCCGAGGTCGATTCCATGGAAGTACAGATCCAGAAGTATTGAACTTGAGTGTAAATAAAGTAATTTTTGTAGACTTTAGGCTATTTAATTTCGTCGACTTTAGGGCATTTAATTTCGTCAGGCTTTAGGCCAGTTGTAATTCGGCAGTTATCGTGTTTATCACATCGTATCGATGTATCAATGCATTTGTAATGATCATGTAGTCAATATTCCAAAAAAATAAAGCAGTATCCAATTTAGAAGTGTCTAATGTAAAGAAGTGTCATAAAAGAAATTTGAATGATTTCAAGAAACACAAGAAGTCAATCGACCAAGCTATACGAAAAGGTAATAAGTTATTTGTCAAATCTGGATAACTTTTCTTATAAGATCCGTGAGCTAGTTTTGTTATATTATATATGGCTACAAGCCTCTCACATTTTTTTTTGGAAGTCGACTACGATCTACGTCAGTCGTTACAATTGGCATTGATACATCATAGATGTGATAAGCTCGATAACCGCCTACTCAAACTCAAACAAGACCGACGTCAGTCGTTACAATTGGCATTGATACATCATAAATGTGATAAGCTCGATAACCGCCTACTCAAACTCAAACAAGACCGGGCCTATAACCGAACCAGACAATGGCCCAACTATATTATTTAGGGTTATTTCCCTAATGGCCCCCAACTTTGTGACCAGCTTCCCGCCTGGCCCCCTACTTTACAAGAAATACCCATATGGCCCCCTTCAGCTATAACACCGCTACTCTCTCTCTTCCATTTATTTTCTCTCTCCTCCAGCATGTTTTCTCTCTCCGCCACCTCGTTAAAACCAGCCACATCATCGTCTTCACCGGCAAGGTTGCCGGCCGGCGACCTTTAAACTTTTTTTTTTGTCTCACCTCTCTCTCTCTCTAAACTCCGGCGAAGGAAAACTTCGCCGGAGTTAGGTCTGTTCATCACGAACAGACCTTGATCTGGTCTGTTCGTGATGAACAGACCTAACTCCGGCGAAGTTTTCCTTCGCCGGAGTTTAGAGAGAGAGAGGTGAGAGATTTTTTAAAAAAAAAAAAATTTTTTTTTAGAGAGAGAGAGAAAAAAAAAGTTTGAAGGTCGCCGGTCGGAAATTTGGCCGGCCGGCGACCCTGCCGGTGAAGACGATGATGTGGCTGGTTTTTACGAGGTGGCAGAGAGAGAAAACATGCTGGAGGAGAGAAAAAAGAAATGGAAGAGAGAGAGTAACGGTGTTATAACGGAAGGGGGCCATATGAGTATTTCTTGTAAAGTAGGGGGCCAGGCGGGAAGCTGGTCACAAAATTGGGGGCCATTAGGGAAATAACCCTATTATTTATACTCTAGTAATCCCATTTCAAATACACCTTCTCTGGGGTTCGAACCTGGGACCTCCAGGGCTTTCTAGAGTTTATGTCAACACCTTGGAACCACTCGGGCTACCAACTGTTGACTCAAGCCTCTCACATTAGACAATGGTGTTATGTACTCAAGCCTCCCCACGTAAGGCTCACTTCGATTAATAGTATAATGCTAAAATGAGACATTAGCCCCATGAATGACACCTTTCATGTGGGTAAAATAAACATCAGAAAAAAACCATGTAGTCTAAGATTAAAGTAGTAGAGAACAAGAAAAACTAGACAGACTTACTTATTTGACTTGTTGTGATTCGTGATTCGTACTTCTAATGATTTTGATCCACTCAATCGCGAATCACGGCAAGGCACATAGTAAGTTTGCCTGAATCTTTTTATTTTTTTTTATTCCCTACTGGTACTAGTATTAAAGTAAATTATCTTTCAACAAAAAAAAAGAGTAAATTATCATTTTGTGTATTACAATCATTGCAAAGAAGAATCATAACAAAACCGTCAAATTTACTAGGATCTACGGTGGATCCTCTCTGTCAGACAAACTCCAACCCTAACCCGTCTTACGCCTAAAAAATCATTTTTTTCACCTAAAATTTTCAACCTCGGCTCAACATCAAAAATTCAGCTCCAACCTCAACCTCTCTTGAGGCTTAAAATTTGTGCATATGGGAAACGTGTGTGTGGGTTTTTTGTGGGTGTGCAAAAAACGTATGTAATTTTGTTTATGCGCGAAACACGTGTTTGAACTATTTTGAAGATAACATTTTTTTTCAAAGTTGGGGAACTATTTTCGAAATAATATTTTTTTTTACAATTTTAATTTTTTTTAAAACTAATTAAAGTTTAAAAATAAAAAATAAAAATAATTATATTTTCTCGGGAATTTTGGCCAATACTCCCTCAAAAATTTGGACTTTGGTTAAAAAAGATCAGTCAATTTTTTTTAGTCTTCAGCTCCTAAGTACTTTCTTAATTTGCAACACCTTGCGACAACTTTGCAACGCCTTGTGATAGCTTTGCAATGCCTTGCGACAACTTTGCAGCACCATGCGACAACTTTGCAACGCCTTGCGACAACTTTACAACTGTTTTGCAATAGCTTTGCAACACCTTTGCAACACCTTATAAAACTTTGCAACACCTTGCCACAATTTTGTAAAAAAATATTGAGTTTTTAACCAAACAAAATACAAATATTTGGGGGTGTAAAAAGCAGTTACAATATTTGGGGTTTTAACAAAAAAAATTTCAACTTGTCTTTTTAACTAAAAAAAGTTTAAAATTGGATCTTCGACCCAATTTCTTATTTTTTTAACTCTAAAATAATCATCTTTAAGAAATAGTAACTATTAAAAAATATCAAAAGATAATTTATATTTTAAGAATAAGAAAAAAAAAATTGGACCATTGGATGTGATCCAACGTCTAAATCACATCCAACAGATAAGATAAAATGGTCACATGACCATTGGGAGTCCCAAAGGTCATGTGACCACCCTTCAGCCAACCTCCCAACGGTCATGTGGCCACCCCTTCAACCGACCCAATATGTTGGGTCGGTTGAACGAGACTCGCAACGGCCAGTGACCATCATTCAACAGACCTCCGAACGGTCATGTGACCACCTCTTCAGCCGACCTAAAAACATCTCCAGTCCAAGTCCGGCTGACTCCCAGCGGTCATGTTGGGATCATCTTTGCCGTTGGATTATCCAACGACTAGATCTTCCTCCTTCTTTTTTTTTTAATGTAAATTATTTTAACTTAAAAAAATACATTAATAAACAAAATACATTAAAACAAACCAACTTTTGCATTAATAATCCAACAATCAAAAAACATTACTAATAATCCAAAATACATTACTAACAATCTAACGATCAAAGTCTATTCGTTGTCATCGTTAGATCTCGTTCTACGTCTTTTCGAGCTTGCAGTACACCAAAGGCTCGTTCAACGTCTTTTTGAACCGACTCTTGTCTTTTGGCAAAGTATGCTTCTTTTAGGCCATATGGATTAGAAATAGTTTTACCTAAAGTACCCCATTGAGGGTATATCCCATCAGCAAGATAATAACTCATATCATATTGTGTGTCATTAACTACATAATTAACTAGGGGCTCTCACCCATTAACAGTTTATCAAAAACCGGTGAACGTTTAAGAACATTAATGCCATTGCAAGATCCAGGCACCCCAAAAAATGCATGCCTTATATGGAGGTTTGATGATGCAACTGCTTCTAGGATGATAGTTGGGGCTTTGACATGGCCAGTGTAGGTTCCGAGCCATGCGACAGGACATTTACTTCATTCCCAATGCATACGATCAATACTCCCTAGCATTCCAGGAAATTATTGTGATTCATCGAGTGCTAAGAGTCTAGATATGTCTAACTCATTCGGATCCCTCAAGTATTTAGGGTCGAAGACATGGATGACTCCTATTATAAATTCTCGTAAAGATTCAATTACAGTAGACTTACCAATCCGACAATATTCGCCTTGTGAATCGGTCGGACTTCCATATGCAAGCATCCTCATTATAGATGTAATTTTTTGATGAGGTGACAATCGCTTTTGGCCCATTGTATCAATTCTTTTGGTAAATTTGGAGTTGTATTCCCCAACAACATTGAGAATACACAAAAATAAATCACGATTCATCCTGTAGTGTGAGCGAAACTTTGTATCATTATATGTTCGAGTTTCATTGAAATAGTCTCTCATAATGGTTTCATGACCAAGTTATGTACTATAATCCATCGTTTGGCGACCCGAAACAGAACCAACATAACGAGAACGTTTTCATGTAACGTTCTTTTCCATTTCTTCTCACATTCTAAGATCATCATCATCCCTTTCTCGAACCCATTTATCTTCTTCAAGCATCAAGTTTAATAAAGTAAAATTGGGATTCATTGTATAGTAAAAAAATGAAGTTTGATGAGTTTGTAGAGAAAGAAGAAGATAAAGTTTGATGAGTTTGTAGAGAAAGAGATATGTATTTATCGAGAAATATGAGAAATTTAATATGGTCGTAGAGAAAGAGATGTGTATTTATCGAGAAATATGAGAAATTTAATATGGTTGTCGGATGGGTAGAAAGAGAAAAATTCAAATTTTCGCCCTCAAGAGAGGCTGAGGTTGGAGTTGAATTTTTTAGGCTGAGCTGATGCTGAAAATTTTGGGTGAAAAAGTGGGTTTTTCGGCGTAAGACAGGTTGAGACTGGAGATGCTCTAATATTGAGTCGGCTGAACCGGAGAGTTGGGTTGAGCCTAGGGGTGGGACTTTGGCCCGGAAACTTGGGACCCGACCACGACCGTCTGAGTCCGAAGGGTTCGTGACCGTCCGATGGCCGAATCGGTTCGTACCGGCCCGATTGAAATAGCTTAAGCGGACGAACGGGGACATAAGTCCTTACCCGGTGATCCGACCGAGTCCGCCCGACCGAACCCGTCCGTTTATCCTACCCGTTATACCCGCCCGCCTATATGATTGATCTTAAGCCTTATATATGTAAGGTTAGTTACAACCGTTAGCTTTCAAGAATAAAAATATATAACATTAGAAATTAATTTTCTTAATCTTGTATTCGTCTCTCTACTTCTCTAGTCTCTCTGCTCCAAAATCTCAATATCTCATCAGTAACTCTTAAATCCACAATTCACAGATCGTAATCCATGAGAAGCAGAATAATCCTAGTTCATGAGAAATCTCAATGATTGACTTTAATTTTGTATTCATTCACTTTTAGGAATTGTAAATTGGGAGCGTAGAAAGTTGTATCTAGCTACTAAACAGTTTTAGTTTTGAATGAATTTTTTTATTTGTTCATTAGTGACTGACGCCGGTTTGTCCGACTATCAAAACGGTCACGAACGGTCACTTTGTTGGAGAAAAATCTGAAATATCCGTCTGTTTTGTCCGGATGTCCGAGTGGACGCTTGCGAATTGTCCCCGTTCCGCCCGAACTGGCCCAGTTAATGTCCCTTTCCCGCCCGTCCGGACCGATTCCCACCCCTAGTTGAGCGTCAGTCGACTGGGGTTGTCTTAAACCCAAACAACCCTACTCTCTATTTTCAAATGAGCTTCTTCCATGGCTTACTTCTCGACTTTCATCAGAACCTTTCGATCTCACAACTTCCATTCATTTCTCAAACACCAAAACACATCACACTTTCTCTCACTACAAACCCCACTCCATGAATCTCTCTCTAGAATTACTTCATCATTTCCATCTTCAATTTTTCAGAGAAGTTTTTCAGTCACTGAAGAAAGAATCGGAATCGAATCGACCGATTCTAAGAACAGTGAATCAGTTGAACCGATAAGAAAATCAGAGAAGAAGAAGAAGAAGAAGCCTTTAGATGTTTTGTTTAAAGAAGCGGTTGGATTAAGTGAAGAAATTGAAACTTCTTCATCTTCTTCAGACGATGAAGATGAATCAAAGAAAGAAATTCATGAACTGAAGAAGAAATTGAAGGATTTAGAAAGAGAAATCAGAAATTTAAAGAGGGGAAATTTCAGAGTTAATAGAAAGAACAATAGAAAGGAGAAAGAACAAGAAGAAGGTGAAATTTCGGTATTAGAATCTAAACCTAATAGTTTGTATTCCGCTTTTACTAATAAATCAAACAGATTAGATTCTGTGGTAGATAGAAATTCTAAGAAGATATCTGATAAACCAGTAGAGATGGTTCAAGTTCCTAATAGATCATTAGGTTTAAAGCCATTTAAGGAGCTTTCACCTGAGATTGTTTTACTAGCTAATCGTTTATATGATGAAGGATACTTAAAGAAAGCTAATTTCTTGCCACCAAATAAGTTGGAATTGAGTCGTTTTTCGACGTTTTATTCCCGGGATTTCTTAAGATCTGCTGCTGAGAAGTTTGGGCAGGATCATCAGGATATCTTGAAGTAAGAACCCTAACCCTCCTAAATTATTTATGATTGCTTGTCTTATGTACTAGTGATAGAAAACGCAAATGCTGTACTTATCAAGTTTTAGGAAACATGTTGAAAGCGCCTTGAATATGGTTCGATGTCTAACCTGATTTACGACTTGAAAAACCGTTCTATTTAATTATGTTTGCCTAATCTTACAAGGGGTTGTTATTAATGTAAAGTGGTATCCTAAAGTCCGTTTTGACGCGGCTCAGTGTGAGCTAGCTACAAATACTAAAACACTTGAGAAACTTTGGAATCTTGTTCTTTTATCCGTTCACGTAAAATTGTCGCACCATTGTTTGCCCTGGAGCAGGGCTCACTAACTGAACAACGTAAATCTCTTGTGTTTTTGTGATTGCTTACTTCCTTTATTGCTTTTCTTGGTTTGAGTGTCTTAGTCATAACAAAACGTTTGAAGTTGAAATCTTTAGTGAACGAAAAATCTCCAAAACAGAATAGATATAGTTTATTTACCAATTGTGTGAATTCTGTTTTGGCTCCCAATTTGTGACCAACTCACAGTTATGGCCCCCCAAGGGTAAAAGAAAATTCAATTTTTTCCAGAAGTACCTTGGGGGCCAAAATGGAATCAAATCTCAAAAGCTTCAAAACCATTAAAGCCACACCTCATCTCTCTTTTCCCTGTATAAAGTTGGTAGCTTGATGTTAGCGAGTTAATTATAGCACTCAGTAATTTTAGTGTTTAAGGTGTGTTATAGCATTATGCGTTTATGTGTTAGCCAAACATTTTCTTAGAGTTGTCTTTTGAAACTTTACTAAGAGAAGAAGAGCCGTAAGTATGAGTCCAATCTCAACGTGGATGAGTAGGTGTCTAGATCACCTCGAAGACAGGTTCATGTTTAATTAGGGTCGAGTATCTTACTATCCATCCTTTACCTAAAATAATGTAGGGTTTACTTGTTTAGTGTCCAGGTTGGAATAAGAATAGGGTTTTGTTAATATGTTACAAGGAAGCAAAGGCTTCTGAAGAGAAAAAATTGAAAAATATAAAATTATGGCAGTCAAAACACCATCATGAAGTACAAAATCGGATTCAATAGAACCTTTTTTAGGCTCGAAGGCTTCAATATGTTTAGACAAAATAATATATTTCTTAGGGCGTTATAGAGGTATCCTATATACATAGGAATTGGTCTTAACATTCTAGGTGATACTCTGTGGGGAGAAAATTCATGTATAGACAAAGGAAAAATAAGTGGACAATAAGTTCATTAAAAATGAATCTATGGTTTTAATTACTATTATAGATTCATAGACTTAGGAGTTATTCAAACTGCTTCTTTTTGTATTTTTTTTTTTGGACACTGCTGTTGGATATTCAGTCACTATAGGGGTACAAGGTAATACTTTTACTTATAGCTTTTTGTGCTGCCAGATATATTGTTAGGACCACAAATACTAGTCTAAATGTTTTGTATATAATGTAACAATTAATGATCAAAACTCGAAAGTAAAAAAATTTAAGTATACATTGGAATCCATTTGTGTTCATGCGAACTTTTGAAGGGAGAGACTGGGAGATGATAAGTGACATAGATATTACAAATGGTAGTATTGTAGCAGATTCAGAAGCTTTACGAACTAACAACGTAAGTCATACTAATAACCATGATCAAGCATTATGAGGGAGACCTAGATAAATACCAACTAAGCTCTACGAACTAACAACGTAAGTTCATAACATGAATGAATAAAGAACTACATTATCTGCCCATGTATAGGGCTTGGCTACTAGGTTTCCACCTTTTAGGCTCTTCTCTTGAAACCCTGAAAATAGATAGCATCCTCCTTTAAACTATAATTGTTATGTCCCTTTTGCTGCTATGGTGGCTGATTCTGCTGTTGCTGTTCTAGGAGTTGTTCTTGCTGGTGAGCTAGCTGCTGTTGGTGCCATTGTTTCTTACCAAACAATGAACCTCTATGTCCCGCATTGACATGCTCAGGCAAGAGATGAAGAAAATCTCCATAAGATGTCAAACAACTTCGAAGTTTTGGTAAAACGAGCCTCCTAATTCACAAGCCACTAGAACAGTTTTTTATCTCTCTAGTTTTTCTTCTTTGATTGGAAACTTCGAGAATTGTGGTGCGCTTCTTGGTCTTAAAATGGTTGGATATTCTTCACATTTTCCGTAGCAGTACCTATAGTTTAACAAACTCTAATCCGTATAAACCATAAGTAATAAGTAAATGAACCTGGTGCTAATTACTGTATAATGATAATACTTGAGCAACTACTTGACTGCATATGTTGGCTTGGTCACATTAGATAGGATATAAGTGGGTGTTATTTCAAGGGTTACTATGTGATCAATAATATGCGCTATGCATGATAATTACTACTAGACTTTACCATGTTCCAGTGATCTCTCCAAGTAGTTATCGTACTAGAATTTGGTACTTGGTTTAAATATCAAACTCGTGTTATAAATTAGTCATCACGAGAAGGTTATTAGATTTTTCATGGTATTGTCTCGATGTGAAATGTCATTCTATGGGATTTTGAATTTTCACACACTTGTTCTTTATGCACCTTTTTGTTCCATTTTCCGTTGTTAGGCAGTCAAACTGAAATGTTATCCGTCTTTTTGTTGCCTTCAGTTCCTTTAACATTTGAATCCTGGTATTGCAGAAGCTTGTCGAAAGATGATTTGAAAAGGGTTGCACTTTTTGGTTGCCCTTCTGTTGATAAGAGCACTGCGTTTGCGGCAAAAAGACTACGCAGTTTTTTCTACATCGCAGAAGATCTGGTAAGCCAGTTCCCCGAACAAATCATTTTTCTCCTTGCGTTTGTCGACCGGGTCTAATATTTTGTTTTCCTTATTGTCTTGTCATTAGGTATGTCGACCTTGCAAATTGAATAGTTCTTGCAAAGTCGTGAACCAAAGAATATGGAGGAAAATGGACGAGTTAAGTTTAGTTGATGTGATGAGAGTGCTAACTTTATACGGGTTGGAGTTAGTTCCAACACCGCTGGAAATACCCGACGAAATAAAAGATTCCGTCAATAAATTACTTCGAGAGGTGGTTAATTCTATTCAACTTGGGGCTACTACTCACGACGAACAAGATTTAGGTGCTTGAGGTGTACCAAGATTCAATATACTTGCATTGTTTTGCTGACAAGTAGTCGCCTTCTCTTTTCATTTAGGAATGCTTCCATCTTACATGTGGTTCTGCTAATTGGCGATTACGGTCATTTATTTATGCTGCGAGAATTTGGCTAAAATGTTGTTTATCTTTCATATAGTTCCTTTTTGTTAAGGAATTTCATATAGTTCCTTGAAAAAGAAATCGTAGAGGAAGAATAGTAGTAATTGATTCCTTTATGGGACAAAAATAGTAAAATTGCGCAATGTTTGTATGATTTCGTAATGGTTATTGAAGAAAGGCTCCATTTTTGGCTTCTGTTCTCTACTGTTCTTTTCAGTTTACTTTTTAAGGTTTTGTGTTTCTCTCGTTGGTGTGAAAATGGTATAAGATTGGATTTTCGTTCCTTGACATCCAAATGCACCATTGTATGTGGTGTCAATGTTAGGTAGGGCCAAATTGGTAGGGGTGTTCGTTGGTTCGGTATCCGGTATTTTGGTGTCATCTGTTACCAAACCGCTCATGGTTTGGTTAGTGATTTTTCAAACCGTTACCAAACCGGTCAGAGTTTGGTTCGGTTACTAACCGAACCATCATAAGCGGTTTGGATACTACTGGATACCAGACCATCCATAAAACGCAATTTGTTCTCCATGAAAATCGGCGAATCGAGTTACTTTCTTCATACATTGACATATAAAATCAAGACAACACTCCTGAAAAATCTGGAGAAACAATCAAACTAACATAATGCATCGAAAAAACATTTGAAACATGAAAGACATGTGCAGGTCCCCCGCTGAAATATTATATAGTAGCTAGCAACATTGATGATACATGAATTGTTTTAATCTAATACTAGCTAGTAACATTATATTATAGTAGTGTTGTTGTTTTGTATGGGTAGTAGTTATTCTTATTTATAGCAACTTGATGAAAGATATGTATTTGCACGAAATTATAGAGATATGATAGATGTATTTTAGAAAAAATTATGTAAATATATAATTATGTATATTAATTGAATTTGATTGGTTCGGTTTGGTTTTAATGGTTCCTAAAAAGTGCATCCACTTACCGAACCAAACCAGTTGGTTTTTGGAAATCTACAACCGTACCAAACCACTCGTTGTTTGGTTTGGTTTGAAAACCGACTGGACCGGTTTGGTTTGATTGGTTCGGTCTATTTTTGCACACCCCTACAAATTGGGGAAACCCGTCTTGAGCTTTAGGTGTCCATGGGCCGCCTCATGGTTGGGCCGAATGGGAGTGGAAAAATGTCTGAGAATCCGAAATCCGTCATGGACACTAGAGTCCGTAGGAGCCCATGGACACTTGAAATCTGATGGCGGGTCTAACTAGGTCGACCCGATCAAATAAACTGGTCGGACTTAAGTTTTGCAGTATTACTCAACATCTCGACTGAATTCGACCTGTTAATATTTGATGACATCACCCGTTTAGTAAATATTAACCATTTAAGAATTTAAGAGTACGAAGGGAACTAAAGTGGTCACATAGTAAAAGAACATCACATATTCGGATGATTTTCATTTATAATGGTTGAATTTTTCTTCTTTAAGCTCAAGTAATCTACTAGGTTTTGGTACTGATGCATTCATATCGAAAACGTCTGAAAGTCTTTTTGGATAGTATAATCTTGAGTCTGGCCTCTCGATATCAATAAACTTGAAATATGTAAATGGACTAGGTATAACCCGTGCCTTCGGCACGGATAATATAACTTGACATATCCAACAGTGAATAAAACCATTTCAACTTAAAATATACAAACTCGTCAAAAGTTCTCTGCCTTGGCTTACTTTAGAAGCACAGACGTGGTGGCTGGCACTACATAAAAGTTTCCGATTTAGTGCGAGAAAATTAGTAAATAAATATCAATTTATCTGTTAGACAAAAAAATAATGATGTGTAGAGATTCTGCCGAAAAGTGTAAAGATGATTCTACAAGGCTCAAGTACATTGTTTGCCCTTGAGTTGTCGATCTTGCCGAAATTTGGAAACATATGCAGCATCCAACCAACCGTTTGCTTCAAAGAGCCTAAATATAAGAGAGGAGCAAATCTTTTGTCATGCACATTAGCTCAAAAGGCTTATATTTGTGAACGGATGAAAAACATCTTATTTGCAAGAGAATAATCTTATTGGATTGTATCATAACTTACTACAACTTATAGGAAATCCTTCTAAGAAGGAAACATAGTATAAGTGTTTTGCTAAAGACTTTCCCTCCCAAGTGGATATTTATAATCTCGTTTGTCGGAATAATTAATAGTGAGGAACTAAAATTTGAATTCACCCTAGCTTAAATATCATTGATACATCAAGGACATTTTAGATGTATAATCAAGAAGCATGAAATCAACTATTTCAAGACTTAAAAACACATTTAGATGATTGCTGTAAAAATAATGACATGCCTCTACTTTTAGCTCACCAATTGCCTCAGAGACGCCGACAATATTTTATACGCTTGGGTCATTATTCCTTAGGTATACCTCTTGAAAGAGGCTGAAAATTTCAACCACAACAAATGTCCTCTACAAAATTAAATAGAATAATAAGCAACCATTTTTAAGTTTTCCCTGCAAATTCTATTTGCTAAAATAAAACATAAGAGTAAATATTGATAGTAAAACCAAGATATATAAGATACTTACCGTGTGCTTCAATAACGTCAATTATTGTAAATTGTCAATCCCTAAATAGCATCAAGATGACAGAAAGACAGTTTATCATGAATAAAATCTAAATCAAAAATCTCTAGACATGCACATTTTGCTGTGAGAAAGTAACGTTGGCTTTTCATGTGAGAATGATACAAGTGATCATCTAACTATTCACCATTATTATTAATCATAATTCAACACAGAAACCTACAAACACCATTATGAATAACAATGATATGATGTAAAAGGTTGGGTTTTGGGAACCAAGATCAATCCATGTTGGAGAAGAGATTTTCAGGCATAATTTCAGTGCTACACTGTGTCGGAGCCTCATTCTTCACGTTCTGATGCCACAATTGTGATTGATAAATATCGATAAGGTTCTGAAATATCACACAGGTATGGAGAATATAACATTACCTGTAGTATAAATAGGATAAAGTCGCTCACTTGTATCGGTAGAAAAAGGGTGCTCACTACAAGAGTTAATGTCAACCTTTTGCAGCATATCCTTAAATGGCTTAACCTAGAAAATTCGAGAAGAGGATGAGCTTCGATACAACATAACAATGAAAATTACTTTCAAAAGTATATGCAACATTAGGTTCCATTAAGACATCAATTATTCAACTGAAGACTCATTTGCAGCAAGGTCTTCTCAAATCCTCTCCAAGTTTAGCCAATTAGTTTTGTCGAGATATAAAAAGAAAAGGTATACACAACATAACAAACTACTATGCAATGTATTTGTAAATCTATGCAAACTACATATATGTAGTCCGACCTTACACAATTTTACCTTAGGCGATGACTCTCTATATACGGCATGTTCTTTCCATTAGACATTTCATCAAACATGTATATGGCAACATCCAAATTTTGACTTTTCTATCAAAATCTACCTAACAGTTACTCAGAAACATTCACAAAGATCAAATCTAATTTATCTAATCCATTCAATCTTCACAAAGATCAAATCTATCCATCAAATCTTTCTACCAACATTTAAAGCAAAACAAACAGATATTTGCAAGCAAATTTGCCCAATCAAGATACAAGAAAGAATGGAATCTGACCAATAATGAGGTTGATATGACCATTCTCCTAATTAAAGACATGTTTTGTAAATAATTACTACAAAACCCTAGCTGTACTAATGAACACAAGTGTGTTTTGTTTATGATTGAACATGATAGGGTCCAGATCAGACTCTTTAGTCTATGAAACTTCTGAAGCAGTGAATCACAACTCTAATTATGTAATCCAATCTTCTCAAGCAATGAATCACAAATCTAATTATCTTATCCATCCAATCTTCTTAACCAATGAATCATACTTACTAACACAATCCAACATCAAACCCACATAAAATTTTTTTCCATAAAAATTGAATATTTCATGGTGACTGCAATACAAGGAAAACACAATTCACCAACTGAATCTCATTAACCATCATATTTTGAATGAAAGACGAGAAGCACTAAATATATGGTACAATGTGAAAACCACATACCTTAATAACCTCCCACAATTGGATCATCTGAGAGTAGGAGTGTATCCAGATCAATGAATCTGCAAAATTAAGTACCACAAACAAAATCGACTTTACGAATTACAGTATTGCTGTACTTAGATATTTTTCATGAACAAATACATATCATTATCCTTCATCAAAAAAAAAAATACATATCATTATCATTTGATCTATTAGTACACACGTAGTGGTCGCCTGTCGGATTATTCAATTAAGCTTACCTGGTTAATGAAAAGACTTCTATAGATTGAACCCAACAGGAAACCAAATAGACAATGCAAAGACTACCAACAGGAAACCAAATAGATTGAATATGAACACTTCAGAAAACCATATAGATAATGCAAAGACTACCAGAAAGAAACATGCCAATAAAAATTACAGTAATTTATTCAAAGTTACAAGCAAAAGAACAATCAAAACCTAAGGTATTCTAACAATCAACCAGAAGTTTGAAAAGGAAAAATCCAAAAGGACATATGATTGTCTATGTAAGATAAGCATGACCATCGCTACTGGCAGGATACAAAACCTAAACCTTTATAACAACATAGCTCTAGAGAAACTTAATATATTACAATAAGAGAGTCATGAGAACCTACAAGTTCTTGAGATTGTCTTACCTGTAACGCACGGAGATTAAGGTTCAAGGAGATTTGGGAGAAAATTTCTTGACGCCAGACCAAAATTAAAGTGAAGATTTGGAGCAAGGAAATGGAAGATGATATTTAACTGATTTGTGAAAAGACTTCTCAGATTTACCTGATTTGGGAGATTGAAGGTAGAAATGGTGAAGGAAGAGTTGGGGGATGTTATAACCGGCCATGGGATGTAAGCGAAGGGATGTAAGGCGCCAAGGGATGTAAGGCGCCAAGGGATGTAAGGCGCCAAGGGATGTAACGCTCGGAGATTATATCTGACGGCCAAGATTCACCTTTTCATTCACTCTCTAGCATTGAGTGAGTGAACCAATTTACTTTTTTAAAAGTGGGTAATAGATCTAAAGCTCTAGATTTTAGAAAATTCTGAACCGACGACTTGATTTATCTCTTGGTTTGTTCTAGTCAGCACTATTCAACCTATTTTATTATATAGATTTTGGAAACTAGAAATTGTAAAACAATCCGTCCGAACTATGATCGTAACTAAATGAAAAATAATCGAACCTATCGGAAGAGGGAGTAAGTTCGTTGGTCACCCACCAGTCAAACTGATTCCCGCCCCTACCTAAACAATGGGTTACTACACCAGTCAAACTTGAGCTCTGCCTTCCTCAGCAAAGTTCACGTGAAACACTAATCCCTTAACTGAAAAACGCAACCCATAATGGCAATACCGTAATTCCAACAAAACAAATACACTTTTTTAGTCATTCCAAAAATTCAACTATTTAAGCTCATCCTTCTTCTTCAATCCACTCATTTTAAAAAACCCTCAATTTTACCTTTTCCGAGCTCTGGTTCGCCGGAATTCCAAATTCCGACCGATTTCCGGCTTAGAAAAGCTTCCGATCTACACAATTTATGAATTCTCCGATCAAATTTTGACAATTTGATCAGCCAATTTTGATTTAAAAAGAGAAGAAATGACTTCAGGAACGAGACTTCCGACATGGAAAGAGAGAGAAAATAACAGAAGAAGAGAGAGAAGGAGAAGAGCAATAGCAGCTAAAATCTTTTCTGGTTTAAGAATGTACGGAAATTATAAACTTCGGAAGCATTGTGATAATAATGAAGTCTTGAAAGCTCTTTGTGATGAAGCTGGTTGGATTGTTGAAGAAGATGGAACTACTTATAGAAAGGTACTACTAAATACTTATAATAATCACTTCAATTTCAGATCAAATTCCCAAATTATTAGGTTTTTAGTGTGGATTGTTAGAAATTGCATATCTGATCTTCAAATCAACTTGTTTAAATCAATAAAATCGATTTATTTTCATGATTTTACTAACATTAATGGAAGTTCAAGTGAATTTTTAGGGTAGAATTGTTTGATTCAGTTTCTTTACTTCAATTTATTGTTTAGGGTTTTTTTTTTAGTTCTTGGTGTGAGTTAGTTTAGATCTATTTGACTGAACTTTTACTTTTGATTTTTTGTTTTTTTATTAGATGCCTCTGAATTATTTAGATTCTCTGTTTTTTTTTTTTTCTGGTAAAGATAACTGATTTCTATCATCTCCTTGATTCTTGATTTTGGAGTCACCTCTAGTTTCAGCATCTTCCGTATATGAAAATTACCTTTTTTGTCAAGGGTAGTTTGGGAATTAATGGAAGATGTTGCTTAAAATATCCCTTGTTTTATTTTTATGTATACTTTTAAGGGTATTTTGGTAAAGAGAAAAAGCTGGGTGGGTGGGGGTGCTTATAAGCTTTATTATTGTTCTTTTTGATAAAGTAAGGGAAAAGATTTCAAAGGATAGTTTGATTCCATATGAATGGAAAATCGGTCGGGAAAAAAGCTATATAGTAAGGAGTTACTTTTCTATAGTACATTGGGTTTTGGGAAGTTTTAGAGCATCACCTCGTAGTGTTATTGGCGCCTTCGCATTATCGGCGTTCCCCGTATTCTAGAAAATGGTTAAAAGTGGCCCTCTCAAGATAGACGCTCTTTCACTTAAAATCAGTGTACTCGCATTATTGGCGTTCCCCGTATTCTAGAAAATGGTTAAAAGTGCCCCTCTCAAGATAGACGCTCTTTCACTTAAAATCAGTACTCGAGCAGGTTGCTTACAAAATTAGCTCGATTCCACCGAATTCGGTGGGTTCACACTCATTTTGACTTAAAATCAGTACTCGAGCGGGTTGCTTATAAAATTAGCTCGATTCCACCGATTCCAAATTCGGTGGGTTCACACTCATTTTGTAGTTGAGTCTACCGTTGCTACTGATTACAACTCAAATTGGTGGATAGAGGCCAAATTTGTGCTAAGTCCACTTATTTCAACACCAGAATGTTTGAGTTGAATTCAGCGGACCTTGAGCCAAATTTTGCAAAATTAGGCTCGAGTCCACCGATTTTGGGGCGCCTCTAACCTAATGTTGTCAAACTTCATTTTGTAGTCTGAAATTTCCGACATGGTATTAACGGAGATGAGATAACTTAAACTGGGCCTTCTAAAAACTTCGATAGCACCATCTACACAAATAAATAAACGAACTAATCCTAAGGTAATGAAGGTATGTAACATATCTTCTAATATGGTGAATGCCCTTAAAGAATTTCAATTCGTATCTGCTAAAGGTAGGTTTTCTTTAGAATAATCTACTCGGTACAATCTTTGGCGATATTTATACAAATTAGGCAATTAGCCTTGCTCAACCTATACATAAATAGGCTACATAATCAAGCCCCCTCACACTAGAAATCCTTGGTGCTCCTGCATTTGAGTGCTCGGTAGTAGTAGACATGTCGAGTTCCATGTTACCTAATACTTTAATAGTGTCTTTGGAATGCTTTTCTTGTGTTCTTCTTATATGCCTCATAACATTTCGATTTTAAAACTCTATATTTAAGTAATTGTGTCTTTAATTTCCAGGGATGCAAGCCAGTTGAGCGAATGGATATGGTAGGCGGATCTGCTTCTTCGTCATACAACCCGAGTCCATGTATTTCCTACAACCCAAGCCCATGTGCTTCGTACAACCCAAGCCCCTGTGCTTCATACAACCCAAGTCCAGCTTCCTCCTCGTTCCAGAGCCCAGCGTCATCTTCTTATGCTGCCAATGCCAACACAAACATCGATGGAAATTCACTCATCCCATGGCTAAAAAACCTCTCATATTCAGCCTCATCCTCTAAACTACCCCATCTCTACATACCAAGTGGTTCTATTAGTGCTCCAGTAACCCCTCCACCGAGTTCTCCAACTGGTCGTTCTACTCGAATGAAGTCCGATTGGGAGGACCTGAAAATTAATGGGCCAGCTTGGGGTGGACATCGTTACTCCTTTTTACCCGCTTCCACTCCACCAAGCCCGGGACGCCAAGTTGTTCCTGACTCAGGATGGCTTGCAGGAATCAAGCTCCCAACAGGCGGTTCTTCCTCACCCACATTTAGTCTTGTGTCATCTAGTCCATTCGGATTCAAAGAAGAGGCAATAGCCGGAGGCGGATCACGTACGTGGACACCAGGTCAGAGCGGAACATCTTCACCTGTCATGGCTGGATCACGTATGTGGACACCAGGTCAGAGCGGAACATCTTCACCTGTCATGGTTGGAGCTTCTCATCTTGCAGTTGATGTTCCAATGACTGATATGGCTTCAGATGAGTTTGCATTTGGTAGTAACTCAGCAGGATTAGTAAAAGCTTGGGAAGGAGAGAGAATCCATGAAGATAGTGGATCAGATGATTTAGAGCTTACTCTTGGGACCTCAAGAACTAGGTAAAATGGTGACCAATCTATCTACGACCAGTCGTAAAACGAAATATTCGTTTCTATCTCTCCGTTTTGGCTGTGAGTGGATATGGTTGTGTTGTTTGTTGTTGGTAAAAGTAAGAGAAAGTTTGTTGTTGCTTTTAGAATGTAGGGTGTTCAAATGTTGTTGAAATCTGGGGGGCGGGGGGGAAGGATAAATGGGTGGATCTGAAGTATCTAAGCGAAGATTAATGTGGAAGATGAGGGAGAGAGAATTGGAATATGAGTTTTTCTTCCTACTTTGTTATCTGTATTTTGCCTTCGAATTTATAAAAAAGTTGATGGTGTTTATCCATTTCTTCATCTTTTTGTTCTTCGGGTATTATGAAAATCAAATAACGAGATCTTCCTGTCTTGATGAAGACAGGGGTACACTTTTTAGTGTCTTTCTGAAATAAATACAGAGATCGCCTTATAGATTTTTATGTTTAAAAATCTCACTATTTTGGAGAACGATTAAAAGGAAAAATAATACAATTTAAAACAGAGATTGATTAGAAGGTTAGAGAGAGAAAGTCGAGTCGAGTTGTTTCTTTTCTTAAGACAGTGAACAACCCGGTAAGCACTTCAGTTTTTTTAAAGCGTGCGAACTTCGAACAAGCAGTAAGAACGACAGATGAAAGTGACTTCTTAAAACTCTAAATGCTAAAAAATTTCGTGTTTTGTTTGCTGGATTCTGTTTGGTATTTATAGAAATATTGGTGACACTTCACACAGGTGCCTATAGACGAATGGATGATTTCCAAGGCTTTTGGGTGCCATCTTGACCGTCAGATCTCAACGAATCTATCTTAAGGACGCCAAACATTTTGACAGTCGGATCAAATCTATGATCGTAAAATGAAAGGTTCCAATCGCTTCTGGCGAAAGTGCGTGCGGGCACCAAAAACGCCCACACCGCGGTTTGCGTGGTGACCACGTAAGTCACTTTTTCATTTCAATGGAAATACCATACATATATGGAAGAGTCTATATAAGGAAATAATACTTCTCCAATATCATAGATGTGGTACTAACTCAAAATCCCGGTTTAGAGTTAGTGGCAGTTATACCAAACTAATTTGGTAATAACTCTTTTATACGAAATCGGATTTGGACAAAATTTAGGTCTAAATTCAAGAGCTCGATGAGACGAATCCAAAGAGGCGTCTTGCTCGCTTTTTGATAAGTCTGAATTTCCATAAAGTTCAGCTCCACTGAGAAGTAACATGATATCTCTTGTTATCTCTCTTCCAAAACAGTTGACAATCAATGAGAATTGTCAATAAGTAATTATGGCAAAGACAAAGTTAGAAGTGAAAACATAATTTTGACATTATCAGTGGTTATGCAGTGAACCACCCATCTGAACCCGGGGAATCGGAATTCAGTGGTAACTTAAGTTAACCATTGAGGGAGTAATCTGCAATACTTTAATTTTGTTGTACCAAACTGGATGCCGACAGATTATGTGCAACTTGGTTGCAATTTCTTGCACAATAGGCAATTGTCAGGTTCCGGTTATACGTGTGGATGAGAATCCCTTGGATCTCATTATACAAGCGTCAAGCGTCACGGAATCTCCGGATCGACGAACAAGATTAAATCTACTAAAATCACCTTCTACTGTATAAGGACCTAACGACAGTGGATGATTGTTGCTTGTAACCCTAGAACTTCACTATGCAGAGCTGAAGCTGGATAAAAAACAATACTCTTTTTTGTTCCTATAGTGACGTCGTAACACTCTCTTGCGACCACAACACAAGAAGCTTCACATAGTAAAATTAAAGTTTGAGTGTGGGTAGGTACAAAAAAAAATGTTGTGATTTTTTTTTTTTGTTTGAGTACATTCATTTCATAATAGAATCAACTTACAGATATAACCACTAACTTCACAAATTTATTCAATGTTATATTATATGGGGTTGTCCATAAAGATATTAGAGATCAAGTTGCTATGGGACTTTGGTAGCGGCCCACATAATCCCCTATAAGCTTCTCAAGGATAAGGTTGGAGAAAACTTGAGGTGGTGTTGTTG
The DNA here is from genome assembly GCA_002897215.1 of Eschscholzia californica subsp. californica. NCBI lineage: Eukaryota > Viridiplantae > Streptophyta > Magnoliopsida > Ranunculales > Papaveraceae > Eschscholzia > Eschscholzia californica. The sequence continues at coordinate 398,757 of BEHA01000875.1, forward strand.
GGCGAGTCACTAGGATGACAAGCATGAGGTGCCTACATCAATTAGGCCTTACCATCTTTATGCTCCACGTTGCCCATGCAGACCTTTTTGATATAAACATTCTAATTTAAGTTCTTCACATAAATGATGGCGGATCGCAATCAGGACCACTGAGCATCTGTAAGGAGGTTCATTATTTCCTTTGCAAATTGTCTTCTCTAGTTGTTTGGTTTCTAGATGGGCTTCGATTTCAAGCTTCCAAGTAATATAGTTTTTTCCCGATAAGTCAAGCGCTGTAAAATCAACACTTGTTAGAGTCGACATATTGAACTTGAGAATTTACTAATTACCTGTAAATTTTGACAGTCTTTTTGAATTGAATGAATTCTCCTCGGTTGGTTAGAGCGTCGTGCTGATAACGTATTGTGATTATACCCAAAGAAGAGAGATAATTTAAATAATAAAACACTTAAATAAACAAACTCTACTTTCTTATAAAAGTATAAGTATATTATTCTCAACTCAACTTACATTCAAAACTTATGAGAGAAATGGTGTATTTATAGCAAGACCTGCATGGACAACGTGGAGCATAAAGATGGTAAGGCCTAATTGATGTAGGCACCTCATGCTTGTCATCCTAGTGACTCACCCAACAACACCACCTCAAGTATATCATATTGTAGACCGGTGAAGTTTTACATCACTAGTACTGGATATCTACGCTCTGTACTCTTTTTCCTTCATCCAGTTTTTATCCCAACGAGTTTTTCTGGCAAAGTTTTAACGAGGCAACATTTTGCGTATCCCGCGTCACTCAAGATCTCTATTGTTCAGATTTTATCCCACAAGATTTTATTGAGACAGTCATTCGCGTAATGGTCATTCAAGGGGGAGTGTTATATTAAATGTGGCTGCCCATAAAGATATTAGAGATCAAGTTGCTATGGGACTTTGGTAGTGGCCCACATAATCCCCTATAAGCTTCCCAAGGATAAGATAGGAGAAAACTTGAGGTGGTGTTGTTGGGTGAGTCACTAGGATGACAAGCATGAGGTGCCTACATCAGTTAGGCCTTACCATCTTTATGCTCCACGTTGCCCATGCTGGTCTTGCTATAAATACACCATTTCTCTCATAAGTTTTGGATGTAAGTTGAGTTGAGAATAATATACTCATACATTTATAAAAAAACAGAGTTTGTTTATTTAAGTGTTTTATTATTTAAATCATCTCTCTTCTTTGGGTATAATTCTTAATCGCTTGATTTAAATGTAACTTTATTATTAGGCTAAGTAGGGGAACAAGTCTTTTTTTTTGTTGAAAAAGTGAGGGTACAAGTCAGGTGCTATCAACTAAGAGGGTGTTTGATTTTATAGCACTGAATGCTAAAATAGTATTCTAATGTAGATTTTTGCGGAAGCGTTAAAATAATGGAATCCACCATTAAAACTATGATAAAATAACTAAATAAACTGATAAAATAACTAAATAAACTGATAAAATAACGAATAAAACGATAAACTTGATTAATAATAAACTCGGTTGATAATATTCTTAGATCTAAAATAAAGATAGACTCAACTCCATTTTATAAGGCTTAAATATTTCTTTATACTTGAACTAGGAAATAAATAACTTCTAACCTCTTCTTGGTAACTATTAACTTAAATAGACTTCTAAAAATAAGGAAACTTCCTAAAACTTGAAATCTGTAGAAACTTGTCAAATAACCTCATTTGACCTTGGTTGTGTGTGGACGACTGACCCATTATGTAGATGGTCGCCATCGTACTCGTCTTCTTTCCAGAAGGTTCGCCCCGAACCTTTCGATGTTACCACATACGACGATATCAACAAGGCGATCCTTAACTCCCATTTGGTACGAACGAAGTCGAAAATCTGAAGAAGACAAATATGGCCTAAATTACCAAGTAAAATCTGAAACCAATGATGCCAAGAGTCTCCCAAAAATAATAATACTGAATAAAAGGCTCATAAGTTACGACATCTCCCATCATCTTGTAACCGGAAGAAGAAGACAAAAAATACCATATTTCTTTGAATAGTAAAATCATCCCTGAATATCTTCAAACTCATTATGAATAAAACCACTTTTCTTTCAAGAACAAATATAAATATCTTATCAAGTCGTCAGTCGTTGAACAATAAGTGACAAATGAGATCCATTAAAAAATGGTAGCAGAAGAAAAGACGAGTCACTTGGTTCCCAAATAAAAGTGTGATGGTTCTAAAAAATTTGAGATCCAAACCAGTGATACGTGATTGGAATAATTGGGTTGCAAATACTCTCCCATTCTTTCATTGTATCATTAAATTCATCCACAATCAGATTTGGACCACCACCTAGATCCCAATCAAAAGCTTTTATTGATTGATCTTTGATTATTGAGTTTACATTTATTGTAAGAATAGAGGAATTTATCTTCTATTTCTTCATTGTTTGAAGAGAATTTTTGCAGATGAATATTTAATATAAATGGAAGCGGCAAAGTGGAAAATAATTGATGCGGAAGAATTTTATGATTCGAAACGAGGATATATTCTCCCGTAATTGCATATGAATCAAATAATTGGTCCGGAATTAATTTTGGGTGTTTCATATCACGTCTAGGGTTTAGGTCTGATGAAGGAACATTACTTTCTTCTTCCTTCGTCATTGAAAGATTTTTGTTCCTTTTCTCAAGAACTTTTCCTTCATTATTATCGACAACAGGGATCGAAATAACTTTCCAGAACTGTTTTCTCGAGTCAACTTTTGTTTCAACATATGACAAATATTCATCCAAAGGAAAAAAACATACCTGAAGATACTTTTCAATGTAATCTAATCATCTATGAATTTTTTTTCCTTGATCAATGAGTCTCCATTGAATCTCGTTGAATTTTTCATACTCTTCTAGACAAGTGTTGCTCGATGACAAAAACCTTATCTTCGTCATGGACATCTTGGTTTATGAACCAATGTTCCATATGTTGAATCCAAAAATTCATATGATATTGACCATCGAATAGAAGAATTTTAGGAACGTCATTAATTTTGCTTTGATCTTTTCGATCAACATAGAGTTGTCGTGAATCTCGAAAGGGATCCCAACCTAAACGTGGAAAAAAATTTCCAGCATTCAAGAAGAGATGTATCCATTAAAACTTTTCATCTTTTGTTCTCAGATTCTTCAAACTCTGAATACCAGCTGATGTGGATTGTTGCGGAAGCGTTAAAGTAATGGAATGCACCATTAAAACTATGATAAAATAACTAAATAAACTGATAAACAACGAATAAAATGATAAACTTGATTAATAATAAACTCGGGTTTATAATATTCTCAGATCTAAAATAAAGATAGACTCAACTCCCTTTATAGAGCTTAGATATTTCTTGATATACTTGAACTAGGAAATAAATAACTTCTAAACTCTTTTTGATAACTATTAACCTAAACAGACTTCCTTAAATAAGGAAACTTCCTAAAACTTGAACTCTGTAGAAACTTGTCAAATAACCTCACTTGGACTTGGTCGTGTATGGACGACTGACCCATTATGTAGATTGTATCCATCGTATTCTTGGGATATAATAAAACGGTAGGTAGTAAACCATAGTAGTTCTAATGAAGAAGTGGTGGAATTTGACCCAACCATCACATAAAACTCAAAAGTTCAAAATATGGTTGAACCATAGAGCATCAATGCGTCAATGAAGTTGATTTACCAGAAATGTTATTTGGTCTGAAAATGAAAACCGACCATAGGCCAGAAGTTGATGTGTCCGACTCCCACTGATCCGGTTGTTTTACTCTCTACATGCCCAGATCATCGGAGTCGGCCACATCAATTTTCCACCCAGCCTCAATTTTCGGACCAAATAGCATTTATGTTGATTTAAACTCAAATTGGAAAGTATGGGTGTTATGTGATTGAGAGGAAATTGGCCTCTTGACGTATAACACTGCAACCACTTCCTATGCCTACTAGGCTAACCACAACTTCGGTTGAGATACAGTATTTCTCCCAACAAAGCATGAGTAGACCAGCTCGCGCTAACGCCCGATCTGATCTGCACATAGGTTGCACATGTACGGAGCAAAATATAGGACCAAAAAGACAAGATGGTCACATAATTAACCTATCAATTAAACCAAATCAAAACATCAAATCCCTTACATATATCATGACGAAAGGATGATGAAGTGGTGAAGTCTCCTCCTATACCTATGACTAGAAAGGAATGGGCCCTTCAACTTTTCCTATCATTTTATGTAATTGTCTAGAAAAGGGAAGAGAAGGTTCAGTTGGAAGACAAAATATTAGTTAAGTCTTTAATGCATGAAAGTTGAAACAACTATGTTCTTTTTGAAATTGACCTTATGGTGTTTCTTACTTCCTACTGTGGGTTGGTCCTATTAGTGGTGAAACAATTGTCTTTGTGATGAAAGTTGTAAGCTAGCAAGTAATGAAAGTCTAAAGCAATGACAAGAGAGATAAATCATATAAAAAGGGCATCTGAATGAGTCTATTTGACTGGACCAAACAGACTATATATGTTGTAAAGTTCGATACTGTCCGTCTTTCATACTCATATCAAGACAGATGGGTATTGGTTTTTTTTTTCTTCATAAAGACGCAGTATCACCCAAAAAGTTATCGACACTTACTAAACTTGTGCTCGTACTTATATATAGACTAGCCTCTAGATGTGCTGCCAAACGATGTGAGACTATCACAATGTGTTTGAGCATGTGGTAGCATCCTTATCGTTTGACAAACTATGTGTTAAATTCACGATTATATAATAATCGGAGATATGAACATAAAGTAAAGACACGATAATTTAACGTGGTTCGGTCGAATACTCAAGACCTGCATCCACGGAGAAATAACTCTTTATTTATAATCACCACATACAAATGTGGGTTGATCGGTTACATTAGTCAGACATAACTCGATAATTTGAACTCTATAACCCAGCTCATATTTATAGAGTGATTCGGGTTATCTACCTTCCTAAGTTTCCTAACTAAACTTAGGAAAGAATACAATATTTATCTAAATATAATTATAAGAGATATCTTGAACATATCTTCTGTATCTTCAGATATTTTGGACTCTTCTTTATCATCGAATTTATTCATCTCGATCCGTCTCATTTATTTTATATCTTCCAATATCTTCCATATATTGTATATTAGTAGTCACCATACCTAATATATCTTTCATATCTCAATACTATGTCTTTGCAATGTGCATTCATAATTTACAAGTCAAGGGGTGCTCCATGTACAATTTTGTACTTCACAACAAATTTACAACGAATTATTTATTTACAAATTCACAAGATTATTGGGTTTCAGGTTGATGAGTTGATCCACTTACAAAATTATTCAAACATCGATTAAAATTGAGAAAGTAGGGAAAGTACATCATGAAGATGATCTAGACATTGATCTTCATTTTTGGGAACTCATTTTTCTCATGGACAATCAAACCGACCACACACTAAGTTTAGTGAATGGTGTTTTATTGACTTCTTTTTACCTCTCAATCAGTAGTAATAACTAGTGGAGTTGGGATCTCATTTTCTAGATGGGAGTGAATTTTATAGTTTTTCAACAAAAACAAAGTGAAATTTTATAGTTGATAAATGTGGGGCGTGGGAGATCAAATGATGTCTTTGACTTGTTTATCCCAATAGTGAGATCATTTTATCTTCTTGAGAAACTATAGGACATCACTTGCTTAAATTTGTGCTTTTAGCCCCTATATTTGACTAAATAATTTGTGTTTTTAGTCTCAACATTTGACTAGTAGACTGTTTGGTCCCCTAACTAACATTTTCATCAATAAACTCTTAAGTTACTTTTGTCTTTTCGATTTTGTCATGCGTAATGTATTGTATTTTTATTTTTTTTTGCATTAATCAGAGGACTAGAAACCATTGCGACAAAAGATCACACAAGAAAATGAACTAAATATCATGGACTTTAAACCTATTTATGCCGAACAATCATCCACAATACCCAAAAGTTTCGATCTTAATCTAAGTTTAACGAGGAGGAGATCTGCAGCTTAATTAACCTTTGGATGCATATATTCGTATAGAGCACATTTTTAAAATTGTATTATTATATATATATACACATATAATATTTACAAAATCTAACATTGAATTCAACGGGGGTGGTTGCTAAGAATCGTGTGACCTTTTCTTTTTATGTTTCCCATGGAATTTATATATATAAGTAATTACGATAGAATCAAGAGCAGAATCTTGGTCGATGACTCCCTCGCTAAAAGGTTAAAAAAGATAACAACTTTGATCAATTTTTAAATTAAGAATAGTAGCAGTGTTTTCTGAATGATTGTTACTTTCTATATTTTATTAGCTACTCATAATAAAAAAATTAAATTGTGTTGTTGAAATTTGATTAAAAAAACAAAATTTAAATGAATAAATTAGTATTTGTAACTAGCTAATCATATTTATAGTGGAATGAGATTGGTTGTGATTGATAAATCTCCCGCTAATTTTTGTTTGTCGGAGTCTAGAAGTAAAAATGAGAACTGATTTTCAGTCCGGAAAAAGAAGCCGGCCACAGGCCGAGGACTGGTCAACACCCACTGAGCAGACCGTTTCTCTATCTACAATACTCAATCAATGAGAGCCAACCACATTAACTTTTCTTACGATCAATCCCGTTTTTCGAACCAAACGACATTAAGTAGGACATAAAAGAAAATATGAATTTATTGGGGTTTCAATGTTTCTCTTTTCGAAATAGAAAGAATTACTGTCTTAGGGATCCACGATAAAAGTAGAAACTAGTACTAAACAAAAAACGTATTAAACTTAATTATTGAATTTCTTGGAGTGCACCAGTACGGGCATTATGCTTCATTTCTCCTTCTCATCAGAGCTCACCATGGACACTTCATGTATCAAAGGTCATGCAACCATGTACTCTAGTAACTAGGGGTGGTACCGGTCTAGTCGCGTTGTCCATGGGACTAAATTTTTCGGGCTTTGGATCGGGAACCAAAATTTGTGTCAAATTTAATTACATGATCCAGTCTAGTCTAATTGACAAATTCCTTGGACCATTACACTCACCAGACGAGACTCTTCAGTATCGGGTCGGGCAAATTCCGCAATGAGCACGAACCTAATAGTAAAATAATGAATAAAAATTTAATTTTAAAATATTATATAGTTAAACTTCATTAAAATGGTTAAGGTAGTCATTGATTACAAGATACTAGTCTGATACAAAATTACAAGTCAACATCATAAAAATCAAGAGTTCAACAAAAATACATATTTTTCACCAGATGGTTCATATGTAGTAGAAGAACCGAGCAAGTTGATGATTAAAAGACGAAGAAACATCACCATCGACCTTCTTGTTATCATTACTTTCTTCTTGGCCCGAAGAAAAGACGAAGTTACAACCTTAATTACTTGTTGAGATTGATACTTAAAATTAGTTACCCATGAAATAATCCTCTAGAAGACGAAAAAGAAACCCTATAGTTTTATGATCTAACGGGTGGGGTCTATCGAGTAGCGGTATTGATCGAGCCAGTCTGTCCACCAGGCCGTGTCTATCGAGTTAACCTAGACTTTTATCCGATGAAGACCCTCTGAACACGCCCCGCCTGATAATTACTCGTCTAATGGATCGGGTATGCCCATAGTTGGTATCGGATACCCGCAGTAGTCCACCTTGGACTCTGGCACACCCAAGCGGGTACCCGGTTTTCAAACCGTTTTCCCACCCCCAACAAACAAATCTGTTAAGTCTTTTACATTTGAAACAATTTTTTTTGGGATACAAATATTTGTAACAAGTTTGAAGTTTAACTTTTTTTTTTATTGAGAGAAGTTTAAAGTTTAACTTGGGACACAATAGCAAGATGTATAAATTGTAGTCATAATATATATCCATTCCAGTTGGTTGTTGAGCTTTAAATGCCCACTCTTTTAGACCCTCATTCACACTTCTCAACCATCTCCTTTCTCTCTTTAATATAATCAATCCACTTCTTCATCTATCTCTCTCTCTCTCTCTCTCTCTCTGTCTCTCTCTCTCTTAATTTTTCTCTCTTTCTCTCTTAGTGACCTAGTCCTTATTTTCATCCTTGTGTTTGAATCTTGGGGTATATTGTCTCCTTACCTCAAAACTTTTTGACCTCCAACTACATCCTTCTTTATGGGTTATAAATACCAACTAATTCTTCTCTCTTATTTGCATGTCATCACTAATCTCCTATCTTTCACTAATACTACTATAACAGACTAATATTTACTTACCTTCCCCTAATCTTCTATTTCCAAAACATTCTAATAGAAATGGGTGATCAACAAAACTCTGGTAGTAATGGAATTCACCATAATCATGGAAACCCAATTGATGGAGTTGTTCTTAATGTTAAAGAATCTGAAATTCAGAATTCTCCTATTTGTTCTTCTCCCCAAGATGACAAACAAACAGATTGTTGCATCTCTGTCCCATTCTTGCAAAAGGTTGTTCATCTCTCTCTCTCTCTCTCTCTCTCTCATATATATATATATATACACACAAAAATCATGAAAAACCCACATTAGTTTTGATCCAAATTAGTGATTTTTTTTGTTGTTAAATTCATGAAATGATTGATTGATTATTGAAATTGTGTGATGAACAGTTGATAGCAGAGATGTTTGGGACATACTTTTTGATATTTGCTGGATGTGGGTCAGTGATAGTGAATCTGAGCAGAGATAAAGTAGTAACCCTCCCAGGAGTAGCCATAGTTTGGGGACTGGCTGTTATGGTCATGGTTTATTCTGTTGGTCACATCTCTGGTGCACACTTTAATCCTTCTGTCACCATTGCCTTTGCTACATGTGGCAGATTTCCATGGAAACAGGTGATAATACATAAATGATTTTTATTACTTTGTCTGACCAATATTTTGGCTGAATTTTGACCAGGGTATGTGGCTAGACAGTAGACTTCCATTCTCTAAATCTGTCCAGCCACCTACCTCAGTCGGGATTCAACCAGAATATTGGTCGTGTAGAAGAACATTTTTCTAGACCTAGGTCTAGTAGAACTGAACCTCGTTTTAGTTGGATGGTAATATGTGAATGTTTCTCCAACTAAAAGACCAAGATTCGGGTGGGCTCTGATGCAACCTGCCAAACCAACCTATCACGAGAAAACTGTCAGACTGTAACAGTTGGCTAATTGGCGGTCGTGCTGGTGCACCCTAGACTAGGGCTTTAGCATCCATGGGAATCTGGCCAGGCCCGGAGTCCACCCTTATCCTTGTATCCTTGAGCTGGCGAAGTGTAAAATTAACCACGCTCTTTTAATATTTAACACTGTATGTCAATCAACGTTGTTTAGGTACCAGCATATATAGTAGCGCAGGTTCTAGGAGCAACGCTTGCAAGTGGAACTTTAAGATTAGTATTCGATGGAAATCACGAGCACTTCTCTGGTACTGTACCATCCGGTTCCAATTTGCAATCTTTGGTTCTGGAGTTCGTCATCACTTTCTATCTCATGTTTGTAATATCTGGTGTTGCCACCGACAATAGAGCGGTAAGCGTTTTTACACTATTTTTTAATTAATTTGGACCTTAATAGTTGAGACTTATCTACCTCGCAAATGCTAATTACAATGTTAAGATAGCATAATTTATCCTAATCTTGTTATTAACTACTTTAGATCGGAGAACTTGCTGGCCTTGCTGTCGGATCGACAATCTTACTAAATGTTATTTTAACAGGGTAAGCATTTCCTTCATTAAATCATTAATTAGTCAAATTAGCAAATACCCTTTAATCTAACATATTATTAAACAATGTAAACATTTTCAATTTTGCCAGGCCAATATCGGGGGCATCGATGAACCCAGCCAGAAGTTTAGGACCAGCAATAATAGCTAACCGGTACCAATCAATATGGGTTTATTTAGTTGCACCAACATGTGGAGCCATAGCAGGAGCATGGGCCTATAATGTGATCCGATTCACAAACAAACCATTACGTGAGATTACTCGAAGTGGTTCTTTCCTTAAAAGCTTAAGGAAAGATTCCAACCGCAATTGAGTTGGAGATAAAAGGAAAGGCCAGATGATTGGTTTAGGATTTAGGGTTTAGGGTTCAGGCCGACCCACTCTGTGTGTTGTGTTGTCTAGTATATGTCCTCTTATCTTATCTATCATAGTCTGTCCTTATCTTATACATAATAGGCATTTCTTGTACTTCACAATGCCTAGTTTTAACTTTTAATATAGTTAAAGAAAGGAATGTATAACTATCCCCTTGGCTTATCTGCCCTATAATATAAGGGAAATGAAAATGAATTACTCGTACTGTATTACTTTCGAAACTTTTTAACTTTGTGTACTCGTTTATCTCGACTAATATATAGAGTAATAAAGATTAATTGGCGGAATAAAACTAGAGTAGCCTTGGAAAAATTTGAACGAGTGACTTATGAGTCATGGGGTTACGTAATTTGTGACTTCCCTTCTTCACCTAGAGTGGTGATATTTAGGTCATGCCCCCTCCATGATCCAAGGCTCATTTGTTTTGGAGACTGATACATGATTCAAGTGATGACGTATCAGGTCTTGGAGTAGAAAATGAACATGTCACATCAACATTCAAGTTATGTAGGGACTTTCCGGTCATGTAGCTCAGTTGCTTACTTTTTTTTTTTTTAAATCTTAGTAGGCACTACTAGCCCTTAAAACGAGGTCAGGCAATTAAATATGGAAGATGGACCAATAGAAAGGTGTATCGAAACATATATTTTTCTTTTTTGCAAACATCCTTTGGTTGGAGTGGTAAGAGGTATAATCTTCCACCTAAAGGTCAAGGATTCGAGGCACACGCTGAACAATTCAAAAAAAAAAAACATATATTTTTTCTTACATATATCTTGTAGATATCATACGTACATATGTCACAACAAAAATGGTCATTAGTAACAAGTTATTTATAACGGTCAAGAAGAAGCCTCTCTCAGCCGTTGTAAACACTCCTCTTGAGTTGGCACCAAAGGTAGCTGCCCCAACAGCTCAACCTATTTATGACGGCCTAGGACTGTTACAAATGACATTTCAAAGGTATAGGCCGTTACGATTGCATTATCTACGTAAATTTTTGTAACGTTTGAATTTATGCAACGGCCTAAATTCCGTCACAAATAGTCATCTTTGATGCTTTTTCTACTCATAATGGCTCCAAGCCGTTACAAAACCTCGTGCTGTTGTAGTTATATTATGTCTTTTTATTTGAAATTGACAACGGGTTGAAGTGTCTTTTACAAAATTATTGCATCAAAAAGTAAAAAACAAATTAGTGAGAAAAAAATTAAACTAAATTAGCAATGTCGGACTCTAATTACACCTCTTTTATCATCACTCAATATGTTCCTTAAGTTCTTCTAGTAATTCCGGCCGTCACATTATGTCAATACATTTAGCAAGTACTGTTGGACCTAGCCTTGCTCTTTTTAGTATACTTGGGCTAAAATCTAGCATTAATCTGTGAAATATGTGAGGATAATTGAAGCCAATAGATGAAGTAAATTGGCTAAAAGCTTAAGCCCTAATTAGAAATTCCTATGGTGTTTCCAACAACTCAGTTATGGGTGATTATCTGTAAAAGACAAAGACCCATAACCCATATATAGCTTGGATAAGAGAAGACTATATCAAAGATGACAAAATAAGCAAACTACCTTAAACTAACTCTTGAAGAGTTACTTGTTCAACTTCATCATCCAAAGAGATATGAAGTTGATATGTAGAAGATAGAATCAGTCGACAGTTAGTTATAATCTTATCATCAAGTCCTTCACGCAAACACGCATATTCAAATCTCGAAAATAGAGGAGGCAAGAGTGAGACTCAGTGTGATCATTTTTGAATAAAAAAAGATTGTGTGAATTTATCTTTATTATTGTATTTATGTACCATGTCTAATACAATTGAGTAAACATATAAGATATAATAAATGGCTTCCTTGTCGTAGTTGGACCGACCGGACAGGGCAACCCGGGTAGTAAAATTTACAAAAGAAAGAATTCTGCAGCTAGCGAGTCAAAGGAGATGGAAGGAAAGCTTACGTATGCAACATTGAATGCTCTTCTACTTGGACAACATCACTGCCTATAGAATATTCAGCTGTCGAGGAATCAGGCCATGGACTATCCACAGATGTGCTCCCTCTCGAACCTCTTGAGAATTGTGAATTTTGTGTTTGACTATCATATGAGACCCTCTCAATGGCCCTAAACCTCATTTTATCAGTCCTCGAATTGAACTTCACAATAGGTGCTTGGACTGGAATTTGTCCTTCGAGCATACGTACAATATCAGACATTATTGGTCTAAGACTAGGAGATGTGTTAGTACATAAGAGACCCAGATTGAGTATTAACAAAGCCTCTTGTTGTGAGTAGTTTGTTCCAAGAATCGGATCGACAAGTTCGAGGAGATTTCCCTGCTCTTGTAATACATAAGCCTGCATTTGCATGTAGAAGAAAGTCATTTATTTACTTACGCCCGTATATGTGCACGTGTAGGTTGACGCATATATCCCACACTTCATTGTAGTACGGGATACTGATACCATATCGGTGTTCTAAAGTATTAGTCATGAATATCCTATCCCTAATTTCTCTATACCGTTTCTTTAACGTGGTTGAACTTTTCAAGAAGATTCATAAAATATTAAGTGGTATCTATAATGAAAATAAGATTACCCAGTCAAGAAGATGCATAAATTCCTCCTCCGGCATGTAATTGGTGTTGCTCTTCCCACTTACAATCTCTAACGCCACCACTCCGAAGCTATAAACATCTGCTTTGTGAGTCAAGTAACCCCTCATGGCATATTCTGGAGCCATATAGCCTCTACAAGAATGAAAAATCTAGAGGGCATTAGCCCATGGTGAAAAGAACATAAAAACATATGATCATTTAATTAAGTTTGATCTATGAAGCAAATCTCGGGGTGAATTGATTCAGTATATCCTCCGTTCACTCAAGTATTTATCCATCAATTTTAAATCTTCATATCATGTATCGGGGCAAGAATTTGGTTACCCGAAGTGAACTACACGCGTAAAAAGTGAGGAATTGAAAATATGAAATTAACTCACATGGTTCCTGCTATCCGTGTGCTAATATGGGTGTTCTCGTCATCGTCAAGCTTAGCCAAACCAAAATCAGATATCTTCGCGGTGAGATCTTTATCAAGCAAGACATTGGTTGCCTTTATGTCTCTGTGAACAATCTTCAACCTTGATTCTTCATGAAGATAAGTTAAACCTTTTGCTATCTCTAGGCAAATCTTACGCCTTGTCGCCCAAGTCAAATTCAAAAGTTGCTCTTCCCGGCCTAAATGAGAAATTTCTCACAAGTTATAGCCTAGAATTTGTTCACCTCAATAAAGGAAATTTCAAAATTGACATCTGTAACTCAAAACGTCGAAATATGGTAGAAAATGTGACGGTCTTTACCAAAAAGAGCACGAGCGAGGCTATTATTTTCCATGTATTCGTATATTAGCAATAGCTGGTTTCCTTCAATACAACATCCGAAAAGCTTCACGAGGTTGGGATGTTGTAATGCAGAAATCATTCCTATCTCGTTTACGAATTCACGGTTGCCTTGCTTTGACTTGGCAGAGAGTTGCTTGACTGCAATTACAGAACCATCTGGGAGTATACCCTGAGATAACAGAATTAGTAACTTCAAATTTACTTCCATCCCTTGTATAATCCATGCTAGTGAAATATGATCTATATAATTATTATACTCCCACCGTAAAACAATTAAGTTTAAACTTAATTCATTTTTCGAAGAAATAATTTAGGAGGATAATCCTCTCTTTTGCCACAAACATTAATTTACAACAATGCTACTTGGCCCGACAAAAAGTGGCCGGATTGGCCAGACAAGGCAAATTTTGCACATGACGTTAGCAATTTGCCTTGTTCGAGCGATTCAGGCCACTTTTTGTCGGGCCAAATAGCATTTTCCATTAAATTGATGTTAGTATTACCATCATTTTTAATATTTCTATTATTTCTACAAATTTGAATTTATTCCACAAAACATTTCTTTTTCAGGGACAATTTATTCCGAAGTCAAAATATCATATGTTACTGCAAGAAAGCAAACTCGACAGTACCTTATAAACTGGGCCGAATCCACCTTCACCTATTTTATTTTTAGTGTCGAAGTTCCCGGTAGCAGCTTTAATCTGTCTTAAACTGAAGTAACCCGTTTGTAACTCTAGTCCTCTAAGTTCTGCCAAAAAGGGAAAATTTACAGGAAATATTTTAACCCAAAAGTAAATAATTAGTTCATATTGTTCCCATTAGGATTACTATATAACATAGCAAGTGAACTTTTTGCATATTGTTCAAGGAGTGATAATATGTTGGATATCTAAGAGATATAATGACATTTTGGCGTACTCGGAGGGGGATGACAAGCGGTATATCGCGGATACATATGCAATATGTGATATGTCGTAGAGTTGATTGTCGGTGTTACTTTATTCAATGTATGGGCCACCATAGGGTTTTACTACTATTGAGGCACATCTCTAAGCGAGTTGTATGTTGAAGAGAACCATATTTGAGTGTAAAACTTCAAGATTATGTACCACGAAGTGCTAGAAAACAAAAGAATAAGTAATTTTATTCATGACTTCCTTACCTTCATCCACGAGTTTCTTTCCACCCAGACATCCTTTTTCCCAAAGAAATACTAACGTCAATAAGACTAACACAAATGAACCAACTACAATGCCAACAATAGCTCCAATTGACAAGCGACCCGTACGAGGATCAAAATCTAGACAAGAAAATAATATTGAGTATTAATGCAATGGATAGAGAAACAACTATATAACTTGAATGTCCGAATCAACTCACTTGGTGTGACTGATATGGCGGAAATTAGAGGTCCATATACTCTTCCGACTGGGATTGAGATCGTTCCTTTTCCTGCCCAGTATAAGTGGATCTCCAAAGTGTTACTAGTAACATTCACATCAAACTCTTCTATGATGCTCTTACCCACACCTTTAGCTTCCCCTTCAATATCAAAATCTTTCCGAACTCTTTCACCCTGCAAGTCGTCAAAAGAGTATCCATGAAATTCTGAAAATATTCATGAGAAACATGTAGCAGTAACACTAAGGTTATGTCGGTTTTCTGAATAATTGGAAATCTGAATATGAGTCACGTGAAAAAAAAAAATCTATGCTTTTGTCCCTGTAATGGAGTAAGGACTTAAAACAATTTCATCCTTGATGAGTGAGTTTTTAGATTTGATCGAGACATGAATGCAAGGAATAACCTATGTTATATATAAATAAATTCAGATTCAGACTCAAGATCATAAAGGAAAAAACACAACCACTGTTTACTCACTTGGATTAATATGTCAAATATGCGGGTTCCAAGACCGTTAGATATCGGGTCATTTCCGAACATGATTTCAGCAAAATGAAGCTTCACCTTATAATTTCCATTACGTAGACATAGACCATAATATTTGAGTGAAAGAGGGGAAAGGCGAACTGTTGAGTACAAGGTTTTAGTTGTCATGTTTGAATTTGATGGAGCTAAATAGTTAGCCTTGTCATCTCCGATAAAGTCCCCCATAGTGCTGATTGCCCATTTATCGGTAGAAGAGAAGAAGGATGATGGCCCCATAGGTGATAAGTCCGCTTCGTACTTCTGTCCATCGACCGTCAACTCAGGGCCTCCACAATTTATGAACAAGGAATAATCTGCAATTCTAATGTGAACAAAATTCATATTCTATGAAGACTCCATTTCTATAAGACCCGAAATGATTCCTAACTCTGAGTGATTGGGAAGGTTTGTACTTACATTTTGGTTTCGAGGGGCAGGGTAGGTCCTTCTTCAAGCACCAAGAAATTCTATATGAAAATAAAAGAAAACTTGGAATCATTTAGTTTTATAATTATTGTACGAAGAAACAGGTAGCCGGAACTTACGACTGGTCTTCTGGAGAAGAATAACTTGCGATACTATTCCTGTCAAACCATTAAATCGACGGAGGGTTAATAGAGAGGAGAAAGAAAAGAACGGGCAATAGAGACCCACAACAACAATCGATAAACTGCAAACACTTACAACTTCGCTTCCTGACACGCCGATTGTGATGACCCAGAAAAATTGTTGTAAGAAACATCACTGCAATACATATCAAAAATATACCGAAACATATTAATCAAATTTCGGAGAAGTGGAACCTGAAATTTTAGAGGGAAATAGAAGTACATACAAGTTCCATTTGGTGTCCATTATCCACTGGGGTATTTGTCCAGTCAGTGAGTTGTTACTGAGAAACCTAGAGTACAAAACAACCGAATAAATCACCGAAATTCGAATCTCTAAAGAAATTGTGAAAATATATTCATAAACCTTGAATTGGTTTTACTTACAAGAACATTAGAGATGGAATCGATTCGAGGGTTTGGATATTACCAGTCAATCTATTGAAGCTCAAGTCTCTACATATAAACAGTCAATAAGAGAATGAAAATGGACGATTAGATTGTAACCAAAACCATAGAGACGATTGTTGGGAGTGGCTTTGACAAACAAGAATTCGTTCGAAGAGGCTTACAAGTACATTAGTTTCGGCATCATCTGACCAATGTTCGGTGGAATTGACCCACTAAGCGAACAACTTCTTAGAGCCCTATAGTATATCGAAAACGATAATTGTTAGAAAAGCAGATGAAACCACAGCCAGTGAACAGGATTTCATTATATAGTAAACTATAATCATACGACTTACAATCTTAACATCTTGCTCAAATCCTGCAAATCAGGAAATGGCATATCGGGTCCCTTCAAATCAGACACCCTCCTGGAAAAAAGAAACCAAATCTTCTTTCGGCATTGCAAACTAGATTATGACCGAAAAAATGACTAAAGTACCAAATGAATATTTACGAAAAGTGGAAGGTATTCTAACAATTCTGTTAAGTTCTTCAAGTGGAATATGGTAGAAGGGATGGGTCCTTCCATCGATGTGCCTTGTAGATCTCTGTAAAAGTTTCGAATCATACGTCGTATAAGATGTTTTTCACCAACTAGAGATTTCATCAAATTCATGTTTAATAACAAAACAATATTGTTAATAAAAATCATTTACAATACTCACAACAACTCGAGTTGTGTCCAATTCGCTACAAAGTCAGGTATTTTGCCAGAGATGCTAGTTCCAGCTATCCTACTGCAAATAGTAACAATATTCGATATAAGAGTTAATGTTAAATTAGTAGCGGGAAGTAGCTAACACCTAGATTTGGGGCAAATATCATTAATGTATAATAAACCGGACGAAGCGTATGCCTTGAGGCGAGTCAGTCGTTTCTCACCTCAAGGCATATGGACCTGAAAGCTTTAACAATGTAGACGTTTCTTACCCCAAGGCATATGCACCTGAAAGTTCAAATAATGTGTACGTAATTCAGCCTTTTCCCCCTTAAGCATGCGACAAGGACTTACTTCTAACCAAGACTTGACTACTCTGCCCAGGACACAAAAACCGAGCTGCAGGATGTCAGGAACCTTATGTTCTGTTGTTACTCCCTCACCCATACAACTTGAATCAACCTAATGCCCTAGAAACACCTTCTTACAAGACATTCATCACTTGAGATCCCTAGTAGTGGTTAATGTTAAGTTTGTGGTCATCTAACTCAAAACCAATTAGCAATGAGTGGAGAGGACCTAGACATTATATTCTTGGTTACCAGATGCCCCTTCTCCCATGTGGCACCATTCTCACAGTTAAACCTTATAAAATGGCCTTCCTTGTAGTTCTTTCAAGTCAAGTCTTAGTACAACTACTGGTTGCTATATATCTTCTCCATTGCTATCTTTATAGCTTTCTCAGTTTATTTTCTGGTTTGATCTTAAACTTCTGCATGTTTACATCAAAAGTACATCTATCTTAAAGAAAGCATAAAATCTTTTTGGAAAAACGTTTTATTTTCAAAATAGAATTACGTACAAATCTTTCAAGTTCTTGAGTTCGCCTAATGTTTTAGGCAAAGTTCCAGTCAGATTGTTGCCAGAAAGAACTCTGCATGAGGAAGAAAATAATTAATGATAAATATGCTAAGAACAATGAAGTCAATGACAATTGTAATAGTGAGGACCAAAAAATTATCGTATGGGTCACCGAAATACTCATGTATCAAACTCAATTACGAAAAATAAAGGAAGAGTCGAAGGGTTTAACTCGAAATTCCTTGCTACCTCTAATAACAAGGATTTTAATATTTTTTTTCAACGTGTCTTGTGCTAATACTCTTATCCTATGCTACATAATTGTCGAATACTAGCAAACACATTACTGGGTGTAATGTAAGTTACTAAGATGTACGCATGTGAAGCCCATTTATGTGATTTAACAAAATGAGATCGAAGTTCTTCTGTTTTTGTTATAATGATTTATATTAGAGAAAATAAGAGCATAAACGATTCTCACAATCTTTTCAATCTGCGAAGATTTCCAAGCTCTGGAGGAAGGGATCCTGTAAGCTGATTATCTAGCAAGAGCCTGCATTTTGATCGTTTATACGAGTAAGCACTTTAAGTATTAAGTTAGCCTTCAAACCTAGAAGAAAAAAAAGTTAGCCACATCTTACAAGTTTTCTAAAGTAGGAATTGCACCAATTTCTTTAGGAATTGATCCCCCAATGTTGTTCCCCAATAGATTCCTGCAATTTACAGAGAGTATATTTGATTGACTTAAATGCTTAATCTTTAGGAAGTTCTAAGACCATTAAATATGAGGTTTAACCAACTGGGCTACCAGTTGTTGGCGTAAGTTTAACACTGTTGTGATACAAATGGAATCTATTGTATAATTGTTGTAAGTTTGTTTTATCGATCGAATGACTCTAACAAAAACTAGGGTTTTAGGTCTCCTCCACCATCTTAATGTTTAAGCACCACTCTGACTTTTTAGACATACATGATATAAAATATGTGGAACTCAATCCATTTCAACCACCTCTAACTTAACTCTTAAACAACACTCACTACATGTCCATCAACAAAAAATTTCAAAGAAAACTACCTACATTTCACTACTTCAGCAAAAGTTAAACGAAAATCACCATAAAAGAAAATGTAAAATTTAATAAGTATTCCAAAATTCAAGTGCTAGATGAGACAACTTACAAAGACACAAGAGGAAGAGTAGCCCAAATCTTTGGAATTGACCCATTCAAATTGTTCCTAAGCATATCCCTGTTTAACCATCACAGAGTTGGTATTTACAGAGCCAATAGGAGCAGTTTTACAAAGCTGGATATTTATAGATCACCCTATTAACATTTATATATATAGATACTATAGTAATAGCCCAAAACTATTTAGTATTTAGAAGTGAGGTTCTTCTCTATAAATTCTGTTTAGGGTCTTCTTCATCTCCAAGTCTCACCACCAATACCCTACCACCACCCCCATGACCACCACCACAAACAATACCAAAGCTTAAAGCACCACTTAGGAAGTTCATTTTAATTATATTAACGGGGGAAGTTGACAATGATTAAGCTCCATTAATGGGAGAGTTTGATATTCAAGAAACTTTTGAATGGAGGAGGCTAACATTCATGAATTGAACTACAAAGAATCATTAGAGTCATATAACAACATTTTAAGTTAAGACGTGTTTTTTAGGTTCAAGATTAACTTTTTTATGGTGATTTTTCAGGAAAAAAAACTCAGATTCTAGGCTAAACAAAAAATATCTTTTACATTATTGTTAGTTTATTGACCCTTACTAATGGGCCTCTTTCGGTGGTCGAGCAACTTCGTTTCTTGTTTGCTGACTACGGTTGGCAGCGAAATTCAGTCTTCGGGCCCCTCATATGAAAGCTGTGGAGTGCATAAGCCCCTTTAGAGATAGGAGCGAGCCAGAATTCATAATTAGAATTAATCCTAATTTTATATATTTGAGGCTATCTATTGGTATCGTGTAAGGGGCTTTCGCAACAGAAAGCACCTTTGAGAGTCAAGGGCTAAATGTAGGAGTTCCTTGGTGGGGCCCCATACTCAACTAAGAAAGGCCCAATTTCACTCCTTTTATGCAGTGCAACCATTTCGGCTGTAAAGTTTATGACCTTTCCCCACGCACTGAGGTTCGCTAGCCATCTTTCATTTGATCCTTAAAGAATTTTCATTTTAGTCCCTAACGTTATCTGTTAATACCAAAATTTATCTCGAGAGAAACTGTAAAAAGTGAAAAAAAAAAATTTGTTGCGTAAAGAACCCACCATGCTTTGTAAATACCAAGGGCAACAAATTCTTACATAAGAGAGACACTCACAGTTCTTGAAGCAAAGGGAGCTTGGCAAATTCATCAGGAAGAGGTCCACTCAATTGCAAAAATTGGAGTTTACTGCAACGAAACGAAACCCCAGATCCTCATTGCATATTTAAGGTATAAAAAATGATGTTTTGAAGGAGAAAAGAGTCCAAGAGATGTACATGTTAGTTATATGGCAAACTGTGGAGGAGTTGAAAGAACAGTTGCAGGTGACATTGCTCAGTCCATTTATGCCGATTGTTTCGTTTAGACCTTCACCGTTACTGCAAGAATTTGTATTCACATTCTTCCACGATTTAATCTTCAATTTTGTAGATATTTGTTGAAGTGCTCTGACTATAATTCAACAGATTAATTAGTTATGAATCACATGATCAAATGACAGAGTCATGGTAGAACAATTCTATGAAACAAAATGAAATTGAAGAATACTGAATTTCCTATCAGTCTTCGTTAAAATAACAAGTGATCAATAACTTTTAAACTCCGATTCTCAACAAAAAGTTGTGTAAACTACATACAAATATTGCATAAAAATATAATAATAAAATTGTGCAAATCTTACTATTTGCGAAACTTTAAACTTGTACAAACATTACTTACTAATGTAATATTGGACTAATACTTTGTGGAAATAATTAATAAAGGGTGATTTACATAAATAACTTAGTAAGTTTAAGAAAGATTTTTCGGAAGTGATTTTAGAAATTAATCAATAGGCTTTGACGGGCTTTGACGGGCTTTGACAGGCTTTTGACCGGTCGGGCCTGGCCCGTCAGGCCCAACCCATAGGCCCAACTCAGGTTCGGAATAGAATCCGGGTTGGCCTTGCCTGCTTTCCGTACGGGCCAGGCCGGTCTCTGACCGGCCCGACCTTTATAACATCACTACCCAAACCTGATTTTTATCCTCCCAAGCCTGACTGATTGCCCCAAATTTGACTATTGGATCTACTTGCATTCAAATTTCGGCGAGGGGTTTTCACTTATTTAGATGTCTTTATTGGCCATATACCACATTTTGTCTGAAACAGGTACTCTAACAACTAAGATATGACATTTTAAGGGCAAAGCCAACGTGGGGGCTCAGGCTCCCAATTTTGAGAGCCCTTGAATTTTGGGAGCCCTGGAGCTTTTCTCAATTCCAACGTTGAGCTCCCAACAGGGGCTCCCAAATCTAAATTATGTACGTGTGTGAGATTTGTGTTTCAATTTTGAACTATAAAATATTAATTCCAAATAAAAAATTAAATTTGATTTTATTCCGTTGCGAAAGAATTTTAAAATGATAAACACAAAAAAGAACAAAACATTTTTGTTAGAGAAAAGTATTTAAAAAAGAAGTGTCTAAAACAATAAAAAATTAATTTAAAAAAAAAATTAAAAAAAATAAATAAAAAAGAAATTAAGTGCCCCAAATATGACCGTTGGGACAACCCAAGCCCGGGGCTCCCGTGTTGGACGACCAACAGACTGGGCTGGGGCTCCCAAAATTCAAATTGGGAGCCCCAGCCCATGCACGTTGGCTCTGCCCTAAGAGCATGTCCAGCCCCAGCCGGCTGAGGCCATAATTTCAAAATTATGGCCTCAGCCACCCGCTTCAAGCCCAGCCGCTTGGAGCGGAGGCTGGGGCTCCTCATTCAGTCACTTGGGGATGCCCCCTAGCCGTTGGATTTGCTCCAACGGCTAGATCTAGCCGTTGGAGCAAATCCAACGGCTAGAAATGGATCCAACGCCTATTTATAGGGGTTGGATCCATTTTCATCTCTCACCCTCTTCTCATCACTTTCTTTCTCTCATTCTTGCAACTTCCTCTCCATTTCTATCTCTCTTTCTTTCAATTTTTTTTTGATCTTTTCATTTGTTCACCCATGGATCCATTAGACATCAACAACGAATTCGATAACCAAAGTTATATGGAAATGTTGTCCCCTAACTCTACTTACCCGTCGGCTCAATTAGGAGTTGATGATTATGAAGCATGTGAGGATTCTTGTGTGCAAGGAGGGACGACTTCGACAAAGATAACTAAACGGGAACCGTATAAGCCGGATGAAGATATTTTACTTACTAATTGTTATTTGAAAATCACATTTGATGCGGTTGTCGGAAATAGCCAAAAATATAAAGTATTTTGGCAAAAAATATCGGATGAATATAATGCGAGTGCAAAGTTTCAACGCACACTTAGAAGTTGTAAATCTCGTTTCAGTGAGATAAGCTCGGAATGTCAAAGTTTTATATCGACTTTGAGGATAATAAATAAAGTTCCAAAAAGCGGAGAAAACGATTATGACCGGGTAATTGTTTCTAACTTTTTAATTTCTTTTTTCTATCTTTTCACTTCATTCATAATATATACTTATATATATATATTTTATTTATTTTAGTTACAAAGAGCCATCGAATTGTTTAAAAAAAATCATCAAGGTAAAGGGTTTAGGTTCCTACATGTTTACAAAATTTTGATGACACACAACAAGTGGATGGCAGACATGCCAGGAGAGTCAACATCCGGTAAAAGAGATTCTAATACCAATCCATCGGAAGAAAGACCAATTGGCCGTAAACAAGCCAAAGCAAATGCAAGAGTTGGCGAACCATCCACACATTCTACCGCTTCAAAAACTCCCAGTGAGGGATATTGGGAAAAAAGAGATGAAGATTCCCAACAAAGATCAGCAACTTTGAGTGAAGCAGTACGGGTTCAACAAGAGACCCTAAAGGTGCAACAAGATTTTCTACGGGTGCAAACGGAGGTGGCGAACCGACAATATGCGATGGACTTAATGAAGATTGATATTAGGTCTCTCGACGAACATGCTCAACAAATGATTTTAGCGGCGCGAGAAGCTTGGTTCAACGGTGCACCACGAGACCCAAGAAACCCCTTCTAGTTATTTTTAATTAATTTTTCTAGTGTTGTTTAGTCGTATTTAAGTAGTTTTAAATCTTTAATCAATTATTAGTTGTAATCGATGTTTTTTTAATTGAATTTTATTAGTAAATTGGGAAATTTCAAATTCAAATTTTCGGCCTCAAGAGAGGCTGGGGCTGGAGCTGAATTTTAGAGGCTGAGCTGAGGCCAATAATTTTAGGTGAAAAAGTGGTTTTTTCGGCCAAAGACAGGCTGGGATTGGACTTGCTCTAAGGGTCATCAACATTCATTTGCCGTTGTTTTTGAATTGGATAGCCCCATAGGTTATCAACCGGTAAGCCGACCCATGATGGGCCTAACTACCCCCACATGCCCTACATGCACTAGAGAATATAATATCTTCTTTTTTTGTTGAAGACTTGAAGTAGGGAATATAATAGGGTTATTTAGTGTATAGACTCTAGTTATTTACCTATATTAGGGATCCACCCCCAAAACGATAATGCTTTAGGGGTTACCCCCCATTCTCTATTTTTCCGTCAAAAGCCCGTTAAGTTGCGAGCGTGCCAGTCACGTGAGCTTCCTTTGGCAAATTTGCCCTCTCCATCAGCTTTACTGTTGGGGGTCTTTCCCTAAATAGTTGTTTTACAGTGGGGGTCATTCACCATTTTAATACTACTTCCAATTTTTTCATAAGAAAGTTGTGATTTTTGTGAAAACAAAGTTCAACTCTCTTTCAAGTGAGTAACTAGGTCGAGGTTTAACTTGGGTTTTGGAGTTCAGCTATAATGGAGTTCTAGAAAAGAAGGTTTCAGATAAATGCCAGCTAAAATTCAGAAGTTTTTCAATCTTTTTCTTTTTTTCTCAAGATCAGACTGTTATTCGTGTAATGTAGTTGGAATTTCAATCTGTTCAAGATCAAGAGAAAAAGATTGAAATACCAACTTCATTACATGAATAACAATCTGATCTTGAGAAAAAGAGAAAAAGATTGAAAAACTTTTGAATTTTTTTCAAAAGCAAAGAACTTTTGCTTAATTGCTTCAAATTCAAGATCAAGTACTAAATTGAAGAACACAAATTTACAAAGAAAACATTAAAATTGAGCATAATGACTCAAACCTAACAATTATCTCCAATTTTAGCTAGCATTTACCTGAAACCTTCTTTTCTAAACTCTATTATAGCTGAGCTCCAAAACCCAAGTTAAACCTCGACCTAGTTACTCACTTGGAAAAGAGTTGAACTTTGTTTTCACTAAAATCACAGCTTTCTTATGAAAAGATAGGAAGTAGTATCAAAATGGTGAAGGACCCCCACTGTGAAACAACTATTTAGGGAATGACCCCCAACAGTAAAGCTGATGGAGAGGACAAATTTGTCAAAAGAAACTCACGTGACTGACACGCTCGCAACTTAACGGGTTTTTGACGGAAAAATAAAGAATGGGGGTAACCCCTAAAGCATTATCGTTTTGGGGGTGGATCCCTAATATAGGTAAATAACTGGGTCTATACACTAAATAACCCAATATAATATCTAGTGTGTGAGAGTTATGATAAAGATGTCTAATCCTCTCCAAATTGAAAACAAGATTATCCTCAAAACTCAACAATCAGGTCATGCAAGCAAGAAAAGTTCTACTAAAGAATAAAATTCCTATTTATGAAATCAAATATCATTATTAAACATGTTAAAAGCTTATTTTACCTTCATCATCAGGTAGAACTTGAGCATCAGATCTTAATAACCCTCCTCTTCCTCCTCCTAAGAAATTAAACTCTGGTAGTAGAAGAACTAAAAGAAGAAATAGAGTTGAAAATACTCTGTTTGATCTCACACTTACCACTCCTACTTCCATCTATACTTCACAGCTCAAATTGTTCCCCCCCTCCTACTTTCACAGCTCAAACTGGAAGCAAGCAGCACCACAAGAACTACACATAAGAGAGAGAGAGAGAGAGGTTGACCCAAATTACATACCTGACTTATTAAATTATTAATCTAATCTTTGTTGTTTTTGATTTGTAGTTCTCCTACACGCATAGATAAAGACTTTATTAGTAAACGTCGTCCAAGTTCACTTTCTACAAAAAGAAATAGAAAAAAATAGTAACAAGTTCACATCATGTTGTTTCAACAAAAAAAAAAAAAGTTCACATCATGTAGGCAGGGGTGCTGCATTCACATCTACTTTTACCTCTTCCACCCTTTTAGTCTTTGTTTTTCTTTTTATCTTTTATGGTTAATTTTGTGTTGAATAGAATTTTATTCTAAATTCCTCCAAATTCCAGAACTCTCAAACTCGACCCGAGACGTGTTGGTCAGATCGACCATTCTCTTAAAGTGAAACTATCAGACTTAAAGACTTTGGAAGCCATTTATCCACTACATTTTTCTTTTTATTTTGTTTGTGCCTTATTTTCGGAGGAGAAATTATGACATAAATTTTGTTTACCAAAATTTGATTTGAGGAGCTCATAAGCTCCTACCTGTGTGAATCCCATTTGTTTAAGATCACATTTATTATGAAGACTTGGAAACTAAGGTGTGAATCCCAGAGAAATTAATTGGCCAACTATATTGCTCTCCCATTCATCTTGGGTGGATGTTTCCATAGAAAAGGAGAGGAATAAACAAACGACCAAAGTCTTCTCATTGGACCAAACCAGAATGTGAAAATTCAATTATGATATCACAATCCCACCACCAACTATATTTATAACTCTACAACTTAACTGTGGATTTTTTTGGGAAATTTAGGGTTGTCCCTCCTTCTCTATGTCCAATTAGGATAGTTTTTTTTTTTCTACAGTGGCTACATTCAATACCATTAGATACATCAAATGAAGATAAAGATGAAGGAGAAAGAAACTGTTGAGAATAAAGAGACAGAAAAGAACTACAAGTTAAAAGTAAAAATTAATTTAACTTTGACGTGAAGGTCAAATGCTTGAAAATATGGAAATAGGCTCATCTTAGCATTGAGAGCAACAAAAAGCGCTTGTGAAAATTTCTCTTCGTGCCGCAGAAATGGGATTGACACTAGTCAATCACGTTTGACCACTGACATTTATAGGTGCCATTTTCGGACTGACCGGTCTGAGAGTCGAAGAGAAGTATCGGACTAGTAAGTCAGAGAGCCAAAGAGGAATATCAGACTAGTCAGTCCGAGAGCCGAAGAGATGTCTCGGTCTACCCCAGTCTGAGACCTTGCTTTGGCTCTTAGGCTGGGGTAGTCCGAGACCTTAAGCAAGGTCTCAGACTAACCAATTCAGAGCCCTCGGATTTTGGACTTTGTTTCTAATTTCTTTTCCCTTCTATTTTCATTAGAGCTTAAGTAAGATCGATCTTACATCATTAGACTTCTTTGATCAGTTATATTTTAATGAACAAGAGGAAGATCGATCTTTGAAGGGTTGGATCTAATCTTGATCGAAAGAGAGAGAGAGAGAGATGGAGATAGAGAGAAAAAAATTGAGGGAAAGATCGATTGAGATATTTTAGGGTTTGTTGAGATCTCCGAAGGGATGGGTTCTTGAACGAATACTTCATAAGCAAGCCGATCTTTAAAGAGAACAATCACTTTCACTGTAATCTCAATTGAATGATCTTTAAATGAGATAGACCTTTGAAGGAACATATTAGAGATGATGAGAGTGTTATTTTAGCGAGAGAAAGATGAGAGAGGGGCATTCGGGGCGCCTTCTGCAACTTCGTACGGGACAAGAAGAGGGGAGAGACGCGAATAACAATTTTCCTAGGCCCCTTTAGCCTTTCTTCTTGGCATTTCTCATAAATTAGGGGTTACGCGAGATACTACCCTATTGTTAGAGCCACTAAAAGATAACCCTAAAAGTCCACCACTTTTTGGTGCAGCGGTTGGGCACCCCTCTTAAGCCCATGAAGTCGTGGGATCGAGTCTCGGTGGAAGCAGTTTGCTATCAAGATTTATCCCATTTAGTTTTGTCATCAAGATTTATCCTTGATGTCTTTGTCGGTGACTGACTTCCGTACGTAAAACTAAAATGACCAAAATATCCCTTGTCTAATATGAACACAATCCTTGGTGTTTGAACTTTGAAGTATTTATCTCTCTCTATGTAATTATGTACTCACCTAACTAGAGTCTATATCACTGTCTCATTGATCAATTTTTAAAACTTTGTCATAAATATCTCTGCAGTCCTTTGGAGCCATCACTACACTGTCCCCCCAATCATCCTCAACCTCAAGAATCAAAAGATGGCACTATCTAGTCAAAATTGGAGGCCCATACAGTACTAGAGAATTGAATAAAGATAGAAATTCTAAAAAATGGGAATTTGATTACTTGTTGAAGTCTAGACTAACAATTTCTCAAAATGATGATGATGATGATGATGATAAAGGGGAGGAGAAGAAGTAATGATTATATGTTCTTCCTTTTGGTCAGTGTTCTAATTGTGCTCATAATTGTCACTAATGCTTTCACAGCAGCTGATGGAGCCACATTTTTACCAAATGATGAAGGTTTTTGAATCTTATAAACTCTCTCTTTCTCTCTCTCTCTCTCTATATTAGATTTGATTGATTAAGTTATATGATGATGGGGTTCTTTATATGTATATATTATACAGTTGAGACATTGAAAGAGATAGGGAAGAAGTTAGGGAAGAATTGGAATTTCTCAAGAGAGGTTGATCCTTGTGAGGGGAAATGGGGATGGGCGACGGAGAATCCGGTGAAAGGGGAGGAAAACGCCGTTACTTGTAATTGCACCTCCACTTCCAATTCCACTCTTCGAAATTCCACCGTCTGCCACGTCATCAGTATGTAAGTTCCTATCTTTTTTCACTAGTCATGGATTATATCCGCTTGTATTCTAAAGGTGGGAAGTCACATTGAACTTTTATCTCAAAAATATGTTTGAACAAATTGAATTTTTCATAAAACTTAATTTGTCTCTTAAGAAGCGGAGAGAATTCGAGTGTTTTAATGAATTGTATGTACTTTTATTCTGACGGTCGACATCATTCCACCAAGAAACTGAACATCTCAGGCGAGGTTCGATTTTGTCACCGAGGATTTTCTTCCCCAAACGACTCTTCGTCCACTAAAACAAGTTGTTTTTTATATTTATTTCTTGGACACTTATGATGTTTGTATTTGCTTCTAATCAACAATATAAACAAATTGAGTATTTTCTATAAAACCTAATTTCTTTCACTGCAAATTTGAATTTGTTAGTTTTTACTATATTCTTATCATGTTCTGAGTCCACTAGGTAAAGAACTTTATTGGGTCTATATATGTATTGCTTAAATTGATAACTTTTCAATATTTTTATCCTAATTGAAATGAAACTTTCTTGAGTTCAGATTAGAAATTCCATAACGAGTTAGGAATGTTTCAAAAGTTCTAATTATATCTTCGTAACTTCAAACGAAAGCTCCAAAATATTATATAAAGCTTCATAATGCACTATAAAGCTTCTTAACAGTTTATGAAACTTCATATAGATATATTAACCAAAACATAATTTTTATACTGTGTTAGGGAGCTCTATAATATCTTAAAAGTTATGACGATTGACCGGCATACGGTACGACCGACAAAAGAAGATAATGCTCAAGAGTACGATACTATTTTGCAGCTTTCTTGCATTTTTTACGACCCTCTTGCAACCATTTGCAACCCTCTTGCAGTCGATTAAATATTACGATAATATCAAGGTAGCTAAAGACTAGAAAAATTTGAGTGCCCTTTTTCAACAGAAAAAAAAATTAATACAGAGTCTTCACAAAACTTTATTTTTCGTAATGAGTCGTAATTAATTTTAGACATCTCAAACATAAATATATTAATTTTTGAACATTTGTTCCAAATCATAGAGATCCACAAATTTTGGCCCAAACACTTTTGCTAATTCATGTATAGAGCAATATCAATAAAAATTCAAATTATATTTAAGTTTGGATAAAAAAAAGACTTTGTTCATTTTATATTTTTACAATTTTTTTAATTATTATAAATATTAATATGACTTTTAAACTAAATAAAGAATTAGTTATTTACAATTTGAGGTGGAAAAATCTCCAATTTAATTTGAAGAACTGATATTATGATTACAAAATTCAAAATGTTTAATAATGTGTCTTTTTAAGTGCAAACCAAAATTCTTACTATTACCTCTTTCTTTTTCTTTTTTTTAATAATTAACCCATGACTCCATGAGTGTGTCATTGACTAATAACCAATTATCTACCTTTTAAACATATAAGGTGATTGCCTTTTTGTTTTTTTGTCTTTATTTTTTTTTTTTTTTGAGAAATGATTGTTTTTTTGTTGAAAGATATAAAGTGATTGTTTGATCATATAATCTTATAAAGTCACATTATTGACCATATTTTAAGGTGTAGGGTAGTTGCTAACATTGACCAAGTAGTAGTTATACACTTTACACTGCCATACATTACAAATAAACAATTGTATCCACATTTTTTTTGTTTGTATATAACATGTTGTGGGAGAAATAGATTAGGTTTTTGGGTGTCATTCCCATTTCTAAATTTGTTTAATAAAATTATTAATTTTGTCAATTAATTGGACATCTATTCTGAAATTCAGAAGTCACAAATTCAATTTTAAGTGAAATAAATTTTTTCGCGATAACAGTTATAGATCTTATAAAGTCACATTATTGACCAAGTAATAGTTATACACTTTACACTGCCATACATTACAAATAAACAATTGTATCCACATTTTTTTTTTGTTTGTATATAACATGTATGTGGGAGAAATAGATTAGGTTTTCCGGTGTCATTCCCATTTCTAAATTTGTTTAACAAAATTATTAATTTTGCCAAATTGGACATCTATTGTGAAATTCAGAAGTCACAAATTCAATTTTACGTGAAATAAATTTTTTCACGATAACAGTTACTATAAATCTTACTTAATTAGTGATGTATGTACATATTCTATATTTACGATGTATCCGTGTCATATAATCAATATAATGACTTCCGAACTTTATGCTAGAAAAAAAAAACTATTAATTTTTTGTGGAGTGACAATTTTACACTCCACCCTTATCAAAAATGGGCCAGCACCCACCTTGGGTCGAACTTGGACGGGCCGGCCCGGCCAAGCCAGGCCTTTTGATACCACTAACCGTTACCCTTAAACAAACAATTATCCAAAAATATGGTTTTGGTGCAGTGCGCTGAAATCTCAAAATCTAGCGGGAGTTCTCCCTCCTGAGCTTGCCAACCTTCCTTTCCTTCAAGAAATGTAATCTTCTCTCTCTGATTGATTCTCCATTTTAATATGAAAGAAACCCTAATTATTATAACCATCATCAATTACCTAACAAATAATCTCTAACCCATATTCTATTTGTATCAGTGATTTAACTAGAAACTATCTTCACGGTCCAATCCCTAAAGAATGGAGTTCAATGAAATTATTAATAAACATGTAAGATTCTCCTCATTTCTTATTTTATTAGATACATTCTTTTCTTCTCTCTCTCTAAGATTAACAAAAATGAGTGAACTTTTTTGGCAGGTCTCTTTCTATAAATCGATTATCTGGTTCAATCCCCAAAGAGATTGGAAAAATCACCACTCTAAAGAACCTGTTAGTTTTTATCTATTCTTTAGTTTTCCATTTTTTAAATTTTTATTAATGAAAACATTATTAGGGTTTGTTTTTGTTATGTGTTTTGATGTTCTTTTAGGACATTGGAGGCCAATCAGCTCTCTGGAACTCTTCCTCCAGAGCTTGGAGACATTGTTGACATTGAAAGAATGTAAGACTTTTTTTCTTTTGTGAGAATAGTCCCACATGGGAGCAGGTGAAGTAGTGACCAAGAATATAATGTTTAGGTCCTCTTCGTTCATCGCCAATTGTTGTTCAGTTGGATGACCATAAACTTAACATGGTATCAGAGCTAGGCCCACACTTGATAGGTTTAAAATTCATACATGTCACTCGAAAAAATAACACGTGGTGGCCTCAAAGAATACCACATGTGAGGGGGCGTGTGAAAATAGTCCCACATTGGAGCAGGGTGAACTGGTAACCAAGAATGTGATGTCTACGTCCTCTCCACTCATCAACATATGTTTTTGAGTTGGATGACCACAAACTTAACATTTTTAACTCTTGTTTTTTTATCTTGAATCAACATAAATATTGAAGAAATTTAACTTGTTATGGATTGTTTGTTAGTCATTTCCTTGATTGATCTTTCTGTTTTATAGATTGCTTGCTTCAAATAATTTTACCGGGGAGTTGCCGGAGAGACTTTCTAAGCTTGTCAATATGAAGGACTTGTAAGTTTTTGTATCTGCACTTCGATTGATTGGGTAATGTATGAGTAGTTCTTATTGTTGTTGTTGGTTATGTGATGATACCAACTGTATTTGTTATGCAGTCGGATTAGTGATAATCAGTTTACTGGAAAGATACCAAATTTCATACAAAATTGGACAGCGCTTAAAAAATTGTAAGATTTTTTATGACTTCGAATTTTGTGTTTCTTCTTTAACAAAGCCATTAACCTTTCTTTGTACGCCTCAAATTTTGGTTATGGCAGGGCAATCCAGGCAAGTGGTTTGGAGGGGCCAATTCCACCCGGCATTTCTCTTTTGGAACAATTATCCGACTTGTTAGTAACTCCTCCTC
The DNA here is from genome assembly GCA_002897215.1 of Eschscholzia californica subsp. californica. Classification (NCBI taxonomy): domain Eukaryota; kingdom Viridiplantae; phylum Streptophyta; class Magnoliopsida; order Ranunculales; family Papaveraceae; genus Eschscholzia; species Eschscholzia californica. The sequence continues at coordinate 430,721 of BEHA01000875.1, forward strand.
AGTTCTATATTGTGAGATGTATATGTATGTCATGTCGTTTCATCGTGATCTAGCTGAAACAATTAACAATAAGTTAGTTGGTGAAACTTCTTGATGCAGGAGAATTAGTGATATAAATGGACCGGAAGGTGCTTTCCCATCTCTTGTTAACATGAAAAGCTTAAAGATGCTGTGAGTTGAATGTTATTATATATCTTCTGATGTTTCACATTAAATCCGTGGCTCTTTTAATTTGTTGTATTACCTTAAATTTGGTTATGTTTAGGATGCTGAGGAGTTGCAATATTATCGGACCGATGCCTGACTACCTCGGGGAAATGACAACTCTAAAGACCTTGTAAGTATATATTTTATCTTTATTTTCTTCCTTTTATCCCTCCTTGTCAAAGGATAGGAGTGTCTTGGTTTGATTAATAAACTGAATCATTAGGTCGAAACGAAAGCTTCATTTCGGAGTCATAGTTGGAATGAAATATATGAACGTAATTATGAAACTAAAGAAATTAAAGTGTAGCCATGTAAAATGAATTGGCTGAGAAATACGTAATTGGGGCAATATGTCGGCAACCCACATTGACTTTTATCTTCATCATTATGTAGCACAACAACAAGGAACAATACAAATAATATAACAATTTTCACAGTTTGGTTATTGAGTGTATTCCTATTGTGATTCACATAAAAATTCTTCAATTATTCCGTAAATTTTAAAATATAATAACAATTCTACAATATGCTTATATGTATTTCTCACCGCTGTCAATGAGTCAAGTTTGTATAAACAAGTTCTGGCATAGGATAAATCAAGAAAATTCTAACATTCTTATCTCATCAAAGTTCATTAGAAAGTTAAAGGGAGGGTTTAAAAGTTATAGAACTGGAATAATTTATCAACTTTCTTGAAGTAGTCGTCCTCACAAGAAAAATCAGAACTTGATTCACCCTCTTCAAGTTTACCAAACAAATGATTATTCGGCCCCTGAGGTTTACATATTTATGAATGCAACTCGAAAGCAGTATGTTGGACCATGCAGTTAGTTGGTGCATGATATTTTATTTATCTAATGTTCTCATCTCATTTTGCAGAGATCTCAGCTTTAACAAGCTCTCTGGACAAATTCCAAACAGCTTTACTGGCTTGTATAAAATCAAGTTCATGTAAGAAATCATATTTGACCATCTTCTATTCTTCTCATTTTTATTTTTATTGGATTAAATTTGTACAATAGACCTAGCAGGTCAATCATAGGTAGTTGACGAAGTGGCTTCTGATTAGGTATTTGACGGGCAATTTGCTGAATGGCTCTGTACCTGATTGGATGCTTAAAGGCGGGAGAAACATGTAAGTTTTCCTTTCTCAGTTCATAATGTCACTGAATTTATCTTCTCTTTTCAGGTCTCCAGTTATCCATTTAGGAAGGCATCTTAATGATGCGTAGAGTTTATGATACTTATTGTCGGCATATGCCCATCAGAATGACCAAAATATGTCATTTTCGGGCTCGGTTAAAACTTCACTCGGATTTCTCTTCACACACACACACACACACATAGTATCTTCTAAAACATCCAAAAGAAGAAGAACAAAATATTTGATCAAAATGTATAGTGAGAATTTGGAGAAAAATATAAAAAGAGTTCAAGCTTTCAGTTTCTACCCAAAGTTTGGGAGAAACAACAAAATTAAACAAGATCTCTTGGTAAGTCATCTCACTCTGAAATTGATCCAGAAAGGAACAAGACTAAAATCTAAAATAGATCTAGAGTGAGACACGTGCGCTGTTTAGTGACTATATTACATCAACTTAAAACCCGACATAACACCTTTAGGTGTCGTTTGGCAACACTAAAGCAAGTTATTTTTTTGCTTATTTAAGTAGAAAAGTCAAAAAGTTAGTTTGGTACGCAAAAATTACCGACTTCATTTAAGTTAAAATTTGACTTTCTTTTAAAGTTTTTTAGCTTTTGACTTCAAAGTAAAGTAACTTTTTTTGAGACACGCATGAATTTTATTTGACGAAATATTTTTTTTGTCTATCTCCGCTCCACTATCACAACTAAACTTCTACCATGCCATTCTACTCCCACCACCACCACAACAAGCATTGCACCTTCCCACCGCCACACCTGAACCACCACCACCACACCTGAACCACCACCACCACCACACCTCGACAACAACCACCTCGTAGCTCCACCACCACCGCGATACCTTCACCACCACCACCACCACCACCACCACCACCACCACCACCACCACGACCACCACCACCACTACCATCACCACCACCACCACCACGATACCTTCACCACCACCACCACCATACCTCCATCATTACCACCTACATATCTTAACCACCACCACCACCATAACTCAGTCACTATCACTCACAATACCTTATCCACCACCACCACCGTATTTCCACCATCACCGTATTTCCACCATCACCCCCACCGTACTTCCACCACCACCATCGCCACCATCATACCTCCACCACAACCACCACCATCAAACCTTAACCACCACCACACCCCATAACCATACTTTCATGGCATCACCACTGCCACCAATATCACCACTACTTCGTATACAAGAGTAATCATGTAAATCATAAGTAAATTCAATTAAAATCAAGTATCTCTATGAGAAAGAAAAATAAAATTATCAATAGTATATTGAGTTACCAAACTAACTTTTTGACTTTTTTACTTATAAGTAACATTTTTGCCAAATATACTTTTGAAACTTTTTTACTTTTTTAAAGCAAAAGAACTTCTACTACAAGCAAAAGTACTTCTACTTTTGGTTGCCAAACGACACCTTAGTCATCAAGAAACTTTAAAAAGCATATATTACACAGTACAATGAAGGTATCAAAGATGTCTGTTTAGTTGCTTTATAATATCAGTTTCACTGAATCAACATATGAATATTACACTAAAGAGGTGTGTAAATGCTCTTTATCACTTGGTAGAAAGTTAAACTGAACTTTTGATACCATAAAACAAACCACCTAGGTTATATTTGTTTTCTTAATAATCTGAAATCGGAAATCTGAAACTGAATATAATTATGTATAACTTTAGTTGTATTATATGCTTTTATCTCTCCAATATATTGATATTTTAAAAATAATTCTTTTTCAATGCATGTCTATTCAGCTAAAGAATAAGTCGAATTTGAGAAGAGGGTGTGCCTTTGCAAGAATTCTTACTAAACAAGTAAAATTTGCACATAAACAAAGTTCAACTTCAGTTTGAAATCAATTTAAAAAACAAACATAAGCATAATGTTTCTATGCATCTGGATTTCTTATTTTGTTCGCGCAATTCTACTATGTTTATGATTTTAAAAGAAAATCCGCTTCGAAACTGATTAACAATGTAATTCTCTTTTAGCCTTTTTCTTACACGTGTTAATTTATAAGTTCATGGTTTTTCTCTTACATTATTCATGTACAGTGATCTATCATACAATGACTTGACATTGGGTAGCTCGGGAGGTAGTTGCGGAGAACAAAATTTGTAAGAGCAATTTTTACATCTCAAGCTAATTTTTCTCTGATCAATAACTTCATTTTAAATTTTTGCTCTTCTTTCCAGAAATTTATTTGGAAGCTCTTCGATGGTGAGCAACTCGTAAGTATTCAAGAATCAATTTGTTTTATTTTTGAAAAAGGCAAATATCATTGAACGGCCTTAGGCAAAATTATACTCTTAGGACCATGTATTGGATGCATTTTCTGTACTTACTTTATGATAATTCCTTTTTTGTATACGCTGCTATGTATTTTTCTTTTCCGTTTGAAATACTTTCAAACTTGATTCTTCATTCTGACATGCTACT
>BEHA01000875.1:500977-517857 GCA_002897215.1 Eschscholzia californica subsp. californica
CAAAAGGAAAAAACTACATGACACGTAAGATTTCTTTATTTGAAAAGTTATGCAACCAACCACTTTACAAACAATACTTATATATGCATGGTATGAGCTATCCAGATTTCTATGAAAATTACAGAAATTACATTATAAGCCAATGATAAATGCAAACAATGGTGAAGAATTGTTCTCACAAAAAATTCACTAGGCTTTTTCAAGGGGAAACTATCTTGGGTGTGTCTTGGTAACAGAGTCGTTTTGAGGATATGATACAATTGTGGTCCCAGCGAAAAATGCAGGTTTCAAAGGAGATGGTAGAGTGACCGAGTAACTATTTAGCATTAAAACAACAGAGGACATGGTCGGCCTATCTTCGATGTTTTCTTGAACGCATAACAATCCAATATGTACACATCTCATCACTTCATTACTTGAACAATTACCTTTCAGAGTTGAATCCACCAATTCTAAGCCTTTACCTTCTCTCCAATGTTTCCATGCCTGCAGTAAATCATGAAGATCCATAAAAAAAATGTGTATATATGTTACTCGGGGGTGGAACCCGGAATTTTTTCAACGTGGGTTACTACTGGTTCATATATAACCTACTATGGTGGGTGGGCCATTACGGGCTAATTAGTGTAAACCGAAAATTGCACGTTAGGATCCCTCTTAGAGGAAGGTAAATGGGTCAAGCCGGAACGAGCCTACTAATTGTTCTACCGTGAATAGAATCAGACTTACATAGCTTAAGAGATCTTGGCATGAAGCTGACTGGTAAAAAGTGGTAATCTTTTGTCCGGTAACGATTTCCAAAATCAGAACCCCAAAGCTATATACATCGGATTTTACAGAGAATAATCCGTGCAGTGCATACTCTGGTGCCATATAACCACTGAATAAAGTAACGAATATTAGATAACCACCCATAATCAGATAAATATTCCTAGTGATCTTTTGATACAATGAAATCCACCGAGTAGAATAGAGTTTAGAGTTATGGTACTTACAATGTTCCAGCAACTCTACTTGTATTTCCTTGTGTTTGATCAACTCCAAAAAGCTTTGCCAGACCAAAGTCTGCAATTTTTGCGTTCATCTCCCCATCCAACAAAATGTTACCAGCTTTGAGATCCCTATGAATAATCCTAAGCCGAGAATCTTCGTGAAGATATAGAAGTCCTCGGGCGATCCCTCCGATAATTTTGTACCGAGTCTCCCAACTCAAAATCATTTTCCTTGTGGGATCTACATTACACATCAGCATGAACAAACATTTAGTAGTAGTAACCGAACTACTAAAAAAGAATCTATTCGTAAACTTCTTCAGTTCTAGTTACCAACAGATATTAAATTAGATAAACAAAAGAAAGGATAAGAAAGACATACCAAATAGATATTTGTCGAGACTTCTATTTGGTACATATTCATAGATGAGTAACTTTTCTTCTCCTTCGAGGCAAAAACCTGAAAGCCTAACAAGATTTCGATGTTGAAGTTTATGCAGTAACGCCACTTCGTTCTTAAATTCTTGTGAACCTTGTCCAGAATTACTAGCAAGCCGCTTCACTGCTATTTCTTGCCCATCTGGGAGCCGACCCTGAAAGTAGTTCGAATGGGGGTGTAAGAGATATCTCTAAGGTGCTCAAATTTCTTCAAGCAAAAGGATACAACTAGAACTTACCTTGTATACCGCACCAAAACCACCTTCACCAAGTTTGTTAGCATCAGAGAAGTCATTAGTAGCAGTTTTTATCTTAGACAAGTCAAACTGCAAGGACTCTTCCCTTGTTATTCCACCCCCATCTACACAAATGTATCAAAGTTAAAAAATTTCACCATTTACGTTAAAGAAGGAACTTTTCGTCACTGAAAAGGATTCAAAAAAAAACTTCGAAACATAACTACTTATTTTTTATAAGGAGAAGTATTTTGTGTTCGAGAGTAAGCAAGCCCATGTATAGCTAGCAGACTCTCCAAATACAAAAGAAGAAGAAGAGTTGGTTAAATAGACTGTAGAATTTCGAGCAACATCATGTCGGTAAGGGCCAAATTGCAAAATTGTTTCTTTAAGTCTTTGGTTAAACCAATTCTAGATGAAGTTGATAAATTTGTCCCATTCGATCGTATAACATAGGCCATGATCCAGACTCCAGAGGGAACATGATAATTCAGGTTTAACAATTATCTCATCCAAATTACGATTAATTAGTTTCAAATATGAGATGGGTTATTGCTTAGCTCTTTAATGCCAATTTACATGACCCCATTTGAAACTCAGAGAAATCTCTAACTAAAAAGAACAACTAAGGTTTAGGAACAAACTGAGATACCGAAAAAAATTGTCGGGGATAATTTACCTGTAATACTTGCTCTTGTCGGAACTGTTTTCTTCTTTTTCATCAACAAGTACGCAAATACTGCTACTACCAAGAGAACTCCAATGATGATTGGTACAACAATAGCAACAATTGATATTTTACCATTTCCTACATGAAGATTAAACTCAGCTTTCAAGCATTCACAAGTACAACAAAAACAACAAAATCCTAAAATAAGCTGCCATATCATACCAGTGACACCCGGAGACGGCCCCGGAGGAAAAGAAACTTCTTGTCCTGGTGATGATGGTGGTGGTGGTAATGGTGGTGGAGGTGATTGCAATTGATAGAAAAGACGATCTTCAAATCTAATAGCACAACTCTTACTAATAACTTGTCCTCCTCTCTTTCCTCCACAACAACTAGGGATTTGACTAATCATAGTTTGTAAACAAGATGAACAAGAAGTTGCTGATAAATCTTGAGTACACTGAACCATTCCATATATGTTATCGAAATTATTAAACCTAATTGAATCTGTGGCGAATTTTAATGGACTCGATGCTGCCCTAGAAGAAATATTACTCATTAAAATACCTAATTGACTATTAAAAGTAGAAGGATCAGATACATTTTGAATATTGTAAAGACGTGATATATCAGAAGTATCAAGTTGGGTGAAGAAATTGATATCTGAGTAACGTACCAAACAGTTATCATAACGAATAGTTCCATCTTTCTTGTTAGGGCAGAATTGGGTAATATCCACAGTTGAAGAATTCAAACAAGATTTACAGACATCCATGGAAACATCACCTCTACATTGAATTAATCCATAAACTGTATCTGGGTTGTTCCCAAAAGAAGTATTAAAGAAACCCTTAATTGAACCATTAGAGATTAAAGATGGGAAGAGAGAGTTTTTGAGATTATTTTCAAATTGACTACCAGAAGTGTAATTTGAAGAACCACAGGATTCATATCCTAGAGCTTGAATTGAGTTATTTACTAAGAAGAGAAAGAGACATGTCAGTAGAAATAGCTGTAAGTGAAGAGAATTTGATTGAAGAAGAAACATTTTTTGGAGATATGGTAAGCTTTGGAAAACTCTCTAATGGCGGAATTTGATTACAGAGAAGGAAGGAGATGGAGGGAGGTTAATGAGGGAGGTCAGCATTACAATTAAAGACTTGACTTTCGGTCAGCATTACAATTAAAGACTTGACTTTCGTTCAACACCTACCAATTTCAAAACACGTTTTGGCGTTTGAAAATATTCCTACTAAGCATAAATGAGATACTCAGCTCTACTTCGTTGAACACCTACTAATTTCTAAGTTGGCTTTCGCAATTTTCGTGAGTGGATTACTTCGTGAAAAGATATAGATGAACAGATAAGTAGCCTATTTGCAACTATTCTTTGGCACATATGGAAAGCCAGATGTGATAAATGCTTGTCGTCGACTAATACTCATCCGATGTTGATCATAAATAAAATTAAATGTGCTACTAATCTCATCAACCATCAGTGTACATCACAACCAAGCAAATTTATAGCGGCAGCGGCTTCCAATATTCGGGGCCAAAATGCAGAAGAATGCGAATGTGGGGCTATCATCAAAGCTCTCGAGTGGTCTATTAAAAAGAATATCGATTATCTTCATATTGAGAGTGATAACCGAAATATAGTTCAGAAACTTAACAAAGAGCAATCAGATATTTCCTGACAGACAGAAAAGCTTATAGAAAAGGTGCATCAGCTGGAAGGAAATTTCATCAAAGTTATCTATACTCATATCCCCAGAGAAGGCAACTACAAAGCGGATCATTTAGCAAAATGGAGTCGTATGAACGTGGGAAACTGGTTGTGGCTCTCTATATCTGATCTCCCAGAGGCTTTGTATAATAGTATTAGCTAGTTCTTCTTGTACCTCAACAAAAAAAAAAAAAAAATTGTTTATCGCGGGCTTAGGCTTAGGCTTGAGTAGAGCCATCTTGACTTGTTGACTTCATAAAAGGGGTACAACAGAACCCCCTCAAACTGATGGGGTCGAAGAGAGACACACCATCAGTTTGCTTTGAAGACGAGAGAAGAGGTTGAAAGGTAAACCATTAGTGAGAATAGCAGCAAGTTGGTGTTTCGTAGAAACATGATGAACATTGAACAATAATCGATCTAAGTGGAGACCAAATCACAAACTTAGTGAAAATCTACTTCGATGTGTTTGGTCGAGCATGAAAGACCGAATCCGAAGTCAGATGCTTAGCACTGATATTATCACAGTAGAGGAGGAAAGGTCGATTTAATGGACATCGAAGATCATCCATAAGGTAAGAAAGCCTCAGCCGTTGTTGTCGATAAAACTTTATATTCAGCTTTTGTTGATGATTTAGCCACTGTAGCCTGTTTTTTCGAACTCCATGAGACAAGACTCGAACCAAGAAAAACACAGTAACTTCCCGGGAATCAGATTATTTTGGTTTAATTGGTTCAACCAGGAATAAGAATTCCATTCCCGATGGATTCCTAACTTGTTGTTTGTTTTTGTAGGAATAGGAATGTAAATTTTACGAAAGTCCTGTTATATCCTTTTACTCAAACTACATAAATTATGATGTAAATTTTACGAAAGTCCTGTTGTATCCTTTTACTCAAACTACATAAATTATAGGTCAACTTTGTTATATATTTTAAATAGCATCGTCTATTCAAATTTATAGATATGAAATAATAACGTAACACACTAATTTAAGTTGTATTTAAAGATTTATTTAAAATAAATAAGGTCTCGACTAATTTTTTTAAACGTTATGAAATCGATTTTTAATGAACAAAGAGCAAGAGAGAAGAAAACAAACTAGAGATATGGAGAGAGAGTTACGTTTGAGCGAGAGAAGGGGTGGGAGAGAAAGTGTGTGTTGGTATGGTGGTAGTTGAAACCCTGGGTTTTTAATTTTTTAGTAAAAATATTTTATTAAGGATTATTTTGTCCAAAAATATTAAATCAAATCAGTCCCGGGAATGGGAATCACAAACCCACCCCCCTCCCTGGGTTTGCTATTACCCCATTTCGGGGGAATCCCATTCCTCCAGGAATAGGATTCCCCCTGCATTCCCGCGAGCCAAACAGTAGTCGGGAATGTGATTCCCAGGAATCACATTCCATTTCCATGCGATTCTCGCGTGCCAAACATGGCCTAAGGGTAGTAGTTATGGGAGATAATCGAACTCCTGGGCCCGCTGAACCTTTCAAATACCTTAATATTTTCTTCACAGTGACGATATGTATTGTTGATGGTTTATACATGAACTGGGTTGCATAATTTACTGCAAAGGAGATGTTTGGTCGAGCCAAAGTAAGGTATTGAAGGGCACCCACAAAGCTCATATATTATGTTGGAGAGGAAAACTCATCGCCATCAGAAATGGAGACTCTCTGTCCATATAACTTTGATGGTTTTGAATCCAGTAATTTTGTTCTTTGAAGTAGTTGTAATGTATATTTATTATGTGTGAGTAATATGTTGGGAGGAGAGAAACCATAGGCAACTTCTATACCCAAAAATTTACCATCAACATGTAGTAAAGGAACCATCATTGTTGACTTGGTATGATAAACAAACATAGAATTGTCTGTTTTACTCTTCTAGAAAACCATATCTATGAAGAAAATTGGCAAAATTTATTGAACTATGCCTTTGGTGCTTGTTTAAGACCATAAAGGACTTATGGATAGTCAATGCCTTCCTGTTGAAGAAACCCTTTGGCCACAAGTTTGGTCTTATACCTTTCTATAGACCCATCACTTCCTTTGTTTCAACTTGTAGACCCATTTGCAGCCTAAAACATTTATTTTGTCATGGAATGGAACTAGTAACCAAGTCTCATGACAAAATTGCTATGTAAATTAGAGAAATTAGGTTATAAACCAATTTTAATCAATGCGTAACAATGGCGAAGAATTGTTCTCACAAAAAAAATCACTAGGCTTTTTCAAGTAGAAACTATCTTGTGTGTGTCTGGACAACAGACTCATTTTGAGAATATGATACAATTGTGCTCCCTGCGAAAAATGCAGGTTTCAAAGGAGATGGTAGAGTGACCAAGTTAATATTTAGCATTAAAACAACAGAGGACATGGTCGGCCTATCTTCGATGTTTTCTTGAACGCATAATAATCCAATTTGTACACATCTCATCACTTCATTACTTGAACAATTACCTTTCAGAGTTGAATCCACCAATTCTATGCCTTTACCTTCTCTCCAATGTTTCCATGCCTGCAGTAAATCAGGAAATATTCATGAAAGAAAGAAAAAATTGTATAGACGTTACTCGGGGGTAGAACCAAGAGTTTTTGGTAGTGGGGTTACTCGTTTATTATGACCTTAGTATGAAGGGTGGGACATTTCGGGCTAATTAATTAAATTGAAAACTGCACGTTAAGTTCCCTCTCAGAGGAAGGTAAATGGGCTAAGCCGGAACTAGCGTAGTAATTGTTCTGTTCTGAATAGAACCATACTTACATAGCTTAAGAGATCCTGGCATGAAGCTGACTGGTAAAAACTGGTAATCTTTTGTCCGGTAACGATTTCCAAAATCAGAACTCCGAAGCTAAATACATCGGATTTTACAGAGAATAACCCGTGCAGTGCATACTCTGGTGCCATATAACCACTGAATAACGTAATGAATATTAGATAACCACCCCTAATACGGTAAATATTCCATGTGGTCTAGAATAGAGTTCAGGGTTTATGGTGCTTACAATGTTCCAGCAATTCTACTTGTATTTCCTTGCGTTTGATCCACTTCGAAAAGCTTTGCCAGACCAAAGTCTGCAATTTTTGCGTTCATCTCCCCATCCAACAAAATGTTACCAGCTTTGAGATCCCTATGAATAATCCTAAGCCGAGAATCTTCGTGAAGATATAGAAGTCCTCGGGCGATCCCTCCGATGATTTTGTACCGAGTCTCCCAACTCAAAATCCTTTTCCTTGTGGGATCTACATTACACATCAGCATGAACAAACATTTAGTAGTAGTAGTAACCAAACTACTAAAAAGAGTCTATTCGTAAACTTTTTCAGTTCTAGTTACCAATAGATGCTAAACTAGATAAACAAAAGAAAGGATGAGAAAGACAAACCAAATAGATATTTGTCGAGACTTCTGTTTGGTACATATTCATAGATGAGTAACTTTTCTTCTCCTTCAAGGCAAAAACCTGAAAGCCTAACAAGATTTCGATGTTGAAGTTTATGCAGTAACACCACTTCGTTCTTAAATTCTTGTGAACCTTGTCCAGAATTACTAGCAAGCCGCTTCACTGCTATTTCTTGCCCATCGGGGAGCCGACCCTGAAAGTAGTTCGAATGGGGGTGTAAGGGATATCTCTAAGGTGCTCAAATTTCTTCAAGCAAAAGGATACAACTAGAATTTACCTTGTATACTGCACCAAAACCACCTTCACCAAGTTTGTTAGCATCAGAGAAGTCATTAGTAGCAGCTTTTATCTGAGATAAGTCAAACTGCAAGGACTCTTCACTTGTTATTCCACCCGCATCTACACAAATAGGACTAATCAGTTTCAACATAAGGAATATTAGATAGGTTCTTGTTTAGCTCCTCACTACCAATGTAGATTACCCAATTTCGAACTACGAGAAATCTCTTAGTAGAAAACAGAATCAAAATTTAGGACCAAACTGATATACCCAAACAAATTTATCTTAAATCGTCGAGGATAATTTACCTGTAATACTTGCTCTTGTCGGAATTGTTTTCTTCTTTTTCATCAACAAGTACGCAAATAATGCTACTACCAGGAGAACTCCAATGATGGTTGGGACAACAATAGCAACAATTGATATTTTACCATTTCCTGCATAAACATTAAACTAAGCTTTCACGCATTCTCAAGTACAACAAGAACAACAAAACCCTAAAATAAGCTGTCATATTATACCAGTGACACGCGGAGACGGTCGCGGAGGCAAATAACCTTCTTGTCCTAGTGGAGATGCTTGTGGTGGTGGTAATGGCGGTGGCAATGGTGGTGATGGTGATAACAATTGATAGAAAGGTACACTTTCAAATCTAATAGCACAACTCTTACTAATAACTTGTCCTCCTATCCTTCCTCCACAACGATTAGGGATTTCATTAATCATAGTTTGTGAACAATATGAACAAGAAGTTGGTGATAAATCTTGAGTACATTGAACCATTCCAAATAAAGTATTAAAATTATTAAACCTAATTGAACCTGTTGCAAATTTTGATGGACTTGATGTTGCCCTAGAAGAAATATTACTCATTAAATCACCTAATTGACTATTAAAAGTAGAAGGATCAGATACAGCGTGAATATTGCGAAGAGACCCTATATCAGAAGTATCAAGTTGGGTGAAGAAATTGATATCCGAGTAACGTACCAAACACTGACCATAACGAATAGTTCCATTTCTCTTGTTAGGGCAGAATTGGATAATATCCACAGTTGAAGAATTCAAACAAGATTTACAGACATCCATGGAAACATCACCTCTACATTGAATTAATCCATAAACAGTATCTGGGTTGTTCCCAAAAGAAGTATTAAAGAAACCCTTAATTGAACCATTAGAGATTAAAGATGGGAAGAGAGAGTTTTTGAGATTATTTTCAAATTGACTACCAGAAGTGTAATTTGAAGAAGAAACACAGGAGAGGTATATTGGACGAGCTTGAATTGAGTTAGTATTTACTAAGAAGAGAAAGAGACATGTAAGTAGAAGTAGCTGTAATAAGTGAAGAGAATTTGATTGAAGAAGAAACATTTTTGGAGAAATGGGAAGCTTTTGAAAACTCTTTTGATCATTACAATTAAAGACTTGTGATTACAGAGAGAAGGAAGGAGGTGGAGGGAGGTTGGTGATGGAGGTCAGCATTACAATTAAAGATTTGACTTCGGTCTTCGTTGGCGTTCCAAAAATTTCAACTCTTCTGAGCATAAATTATTGCCTTGCGACAACTCCTATAAGATTGAGAGATTGGGCAAAAGCTCCATAATGGGCCCATGAATAAGAATCAAATCCGTGTCTTACAGGACGGGGTGATATCAATGTAATGGGCGTATCCTAATTTTGGTTATAGATGTTTTTTTTTTTTGTTGAAAGAATTTTGGTTATAGATGTAGTTAAAGGCATCTTTTTGCTAGGAGGATTCTTATTAAGTTAGAAATGGTAGAATGGCTGATAAATCTCTTTTATCTAGCTTCTTCTTCATTTAAACATATAGTGAAAATTATCTCGTCATTATTCGTGGTAAAATAAGTCTCCCCAACCAAATCACGTCATTCATTTTTATCCATTGGGATTGTTTACTTTCATTATTGTTTTATTTGATTTGTTTGTTCTTCATCATAACATTGAACATGTTTCACTCGAAGTTGCTAATGTAAGAAAAAGAGATTTTGAGTTGGATCGTCTGTTTGATTGATGTTCTGTCTGGATGAACAATACTTCTCATCCTAATTCACGCTCCTTGCTTTTGGAAATCTTGGGTGAAAACCTGCATAAGAGTTCGGAAACCTCTCTGACGTTCATGTAACGCCTCAAGCCTTGGCAGTTGTTGATATTGTCCCCGCTTTAACCACCTCACTCAAGTATAGAGTTTTGTTCTTGGTGAAGGCACCTCAAGCCTACCCAAAAGGCCTCGGTACTTACTAAGCTTGAGCGTACACCTATAGCCCAGTCTCTAGACACTCTTGTTTTAGATTGTGACGCCCCAGGCCTTAGCAGTTGTCGATATTGTCCTCCCTTTGTCCACCACCACGCACAGGTGGTATGAGGTTTTGTTCTTGGTCAGGACTCCAAGAGTCCCCTAAAAGGCCTCGATACTTACTTAGCGTCAGCATACACCTATAGGCCAGGCTTTGGACATTCTCGTGAGCGATGTGGGACTATTACAGGGATCGGGTGCATTATATTTAACGCACAAACAAACTTTATATCAGCTCTCGCGGATTCAGTTAGAGGTCAAAATGTCGAGGAGTGTGAATGTTTAACAATTAATCGACTCTCTTATGGGCGATTAATTTCCAAATACATCATGTTCATATAGAGTGATAACCTCAATGTATTAGATACTTGGGAGACCAAAGCTACACCACTCAATGGCAGTCTGGAAAACATTTAGCTGAAATTCTCCATATGAAGAACTGATTCACCAACATCAAGTTCTCCTACACTCCGAGAATAAACAACTCGATAGCCGACGTTGTAGCCAAATGGGGAAGGAAGCATCAACCAAAGAAGATTTGAAACTCCCTCCCTCCTTTTATTTCGAATGTTATTTAGTACTTTATTTCTTCTTTTCTTTCCTTGTACGCTCAACATAAAAAAGAGTTAATTCCTATTTGACCTCCTACTTTGTGACCAGCTTATGACCTCCTGTTTTCCGTAAATTCAAATATGACCCTCTTTTGTTAACACCGTTAGTCAACTTAATTTGGTGGTTAACTCTTTTGTTTCCATTATTGCCTTTGTTATAAAAGAGATTTTGAAAATTCAAATTTGACCCCCTTCAAATATGTGTTGATTCCTAAAAATATTTAACTTGTTTAGAAAAAATTAGGGAACCAAAGTTGAATTTCTTTTAAAAAATATTAAAGACACTTCTCTCACTCCATCTCATCACCTATCTGTTCCACGTCATCACTCACCTGCCACCTCATCATCTTCTCCGACGATGGTCGCCGACCGGTAAAAATTTCGACGACCATCAATTTTTTTTTTTCTTCTTCAATTTTGTTTTTTCTTCTTTCTCTCTTCTTCTTCTTCTCTCTTCTTCTTCTTCATCTTCTCTCTTCTTCTTCTTCTTCTTCTTCTTCTCTCTTCTTCTTTCTCTATCCTCTTTATTCTCTCTCTCCTTCCTTTCTACTCTTCTCTCTTTTTGCAAAAGAACAAGGTTAAAATCAGGGACTAAATGTACGATCGCGTCAGAATCTGGGGCTTCTGCGGCCAGACCAATTTAGATGACTAAAGTGCTATTACATAGGTTTTATCTCGAGCTCCCATTTTTTATCGACATAAGCTTGGTTTGATTGAGTAACTGAGTTTGGAGAGATAATGAAGGGAGAAAATTATTGGGGATTCTTGGGGTTTTGCTCATTCAAACTACCATTGATGAATCAAACAAGGTTTGGAAGGGAATTTTGGTTAGAAATGGATTTCTCTCGAGGTTTTTATAGTTTCCGGTTGGATTAGTTTTAATGGAGGTTATTGTTGCATGTGTAGGGACTTATGAATTAAAGAGGAAGTCAGAGGAGAATCAAAGCTTTCATCAAGTAATTTATGGTAAGTTTTGCAAATCCTTAAGATGCATTCTAAGTTTATGGATTCTAAGGTTTGATGTTTATGAAATAGGGGATTGTCAGAATTCATGGAATTCTAGGGTTTGGATAATTCGAAAGTAAGTGAATTGGTATTTAAGAAATGTTAGAAGTTAATTAATAGGGGTTAGACTATACACCGAACGACGATTCCAGGGGACTGCACAATGCAGTTTGTTGCGATGCGTTTCTGTGTTATTTAAGTATCCGGATGAAGTTTTACAGAAGAGATAAGTTGTAGCATGAGATGTTAGCTTTCCGAGAAGGTATAGTACAAGTTATTTGGAGTTCGGATGAAAGAGTTATGACTGTTTTGGGACTGTTGCATGTATGTTTTGTAATTTCCGAGGATGATTCACTTGGATTTTGGGCTAGCCAATCAATAATAAAATTTTAAGGATATAAATACCTTTCAAACGGTGTAAGATTGATCTTATTTGGACAGGGATATGCAAGTTAGAGTTCAGTCGAAATTCGAGTACATCTTCGAAGCCTCACAGACTTGAGGGATTTGTTTTTATGTTTTACATTTTCATTGTTTTCTTGTAATTACTCTTTTTGTTGTACGAAAGTTCTTAGTCCAAGAACCTGATGTTTGTATCTGTTGTTTATGGTTTTGGTAGAGGGGGTGCCGGAGCTTATCGTTAACGATCATGCTATGGTTTCAGCGGAGTAGAAGTACCGCCAGGTAGGGGTTCTGAATCTGAATCTTTTATCCAGCATGGTATAGATAATGAAATATGTTATATTTTATATTTATATATGTGTCATTATAACTAGAGTTTAGGTAGCTTGGAACTCGATTTTAAGTGATGAACTGATATATGCTTGAATAGTTTTACTGCGATATGAGAAATGATTTTGAACCGTTTATACTAAGATTTTGAACTACTTGGGGTTTTCTTTTATGTGCCCGACTTCGGATTATGTCAACCTACGGGCACGTAGCCATTGAGGTTAGGATGACATATGGACATGGGTGTAACCCATGTGAGACCGGTGAGGTGGTGCGATACTAGTCATGAGACTCGTGGGTGTGAAGTGCTCCAATCGCTCGCCGTTGGTGCTCGTGCCTCCAGCTCGACACTGAGGGTCGTAATCTCTGACTGCTCGCTTGGGAGGTGACATTGATTGGGATCCCTCTGCTTTGTGTGCGATATGACTCTTACTCGTTACATTTCCGTGTTTGATAAGATAATGAATTGAATTGAATGAGAATATGGATTTTGATATATGAATGTAACTGATTTTGAAAGATCACATTAGATGCAGGACAGGGTACCGAAAAGAATAAGGTTCGGGTCCTTCCATGAGTATTGGGGGACGACTCTCTTATTCGAACTCGGTGATCAAAAATGTATTTAGGTACTTAAGGTATATATGTATCATGAGGTAAACTCTTTAATGATTGCAGAGTCCCTTAGTGGGAGAGGGACTTACCGGCTGGGAGTAAGTCTCTTTCTCGAGGAGAGGCTAGTGCCTTAGCTAGTGTCGTCATGGAGATGATACTATCTAACACACTATAGATTCCCCTGAGGTACTCTCTTAATTGGGAGCGCGCCGTGGGTGGGCAACTAATCACTGTTGTTATTTGGTATATTAAGAAAAATATTTTATATATAGTAACTGATTTGACAAATCGTTTTGACATGATGTTTACAACTTATTAAATGAATTTTTGAAAACGTGATGGGTTTTGGATTGGTCTTCTACCAGAATAACTCGTGTCGGTGAGTTATCTGACCCCCTACCAGTTGTTAGTGTGTAGGTGTTTCTTGTAGCCTCGAGGCGGAGTATGTATTCCAACCGGTGTGATCGTGTCTAACGAGGCTAGTAGCGTTATGTCGTTTTCTTTGATTTTTTTTGTTCACTTTTCATTATATATGTAACACTTGGACCTTTTTATAAGTTGTAGCGATGTTTATGAGGCTTTTGATAGTTTTTATGGTAGTTCGTATTTCGATCCAAAGTTATGTCGAGTTTGTTTAGCTTACGCTCTATGGTTTATTCTTGTATATGCGAATGTATGGTTTGCATGGCAGGTGATTTTACAAGTGCAACCGGTTCGATTTATAGAGGAGACTCTGCCGGATTTTTGTCTCGTCTGTGAATTGTCGGGCGTGGTCGTGTCTATTTTGGGACACTGGGCGTCACCGTTTTACTCTTCTGGAAACCATATCCATCAAGAAAATTGGCAAACTTATTGAACCATGTCCTTGGTGCTTGTTTAAGACCATAAAGGATTTTATGCATAGTCAATGCCCTCATTTTGATGAAACCCTTCGGCCACAAAGTTGTGGCCTTATACCTTTCTCTAGACCCATCACTTCCTTTGTCTATTTTGTAGACCCACTTTGCAACCTAAAACATTCATTTTGTCATGAAATGGAACTAGTGACCAAGTCTCGTGACAAAATTGCTATGTAAATTAGAGAAATTACGTTATAGCCCAATTTTGATCAATGCATAACAATGATGAAGAATTGTTCTCACAAAAAATTCACTAGGCTTTTTCAAGGAGAAATTATCTTGGGTGTGTCTTGATAACAGACTGCTTTTGAGAATATGATACAATTGTGCTCCCTACGAAGAATGCAGGTTTCAAAGGAGATGGTAGAGTGACCGAGTAAATATTTAGCATTAAAACAACAGAGGACATGGTAGGCCTATCTTCGATGTTTTCTTGAACGCATAATAATCCAATTTGTACACATCTCATCACTTCATTACTTGAACAATTACCTTTCAGAGTTGAATCCACCAATTATAAGCCTTTACCTTCTCTCCAATGTTTCCATGCCTGCAGTAAATCAGGAACGTTCATGAAAGGAAAAAAAAATTGAATATATGTTACTCGGGGGTAGAACCAGGAGTTTTGGTAGTGGGTTACTCGTTCATTATGACCTTAGTATGAAGGGTGGAACATTTCGGGCTAATTAGTCAAATCGAAAATTGCACGTTAGGCTCCCTCTCAGAGGAAGGTAAATGGGCTAAGCCGGAACTAGCCTAGTAATTGTTCTGTCCTGCACAGAATCATACTTACATAGCTTAAGAGATCTTGGCATGAAGCTGACTGGTAAAAACTGGTAATCTTTTGTCCGGTAACGATTTCCAAAATCAGAACCCCGAAGCTATATACATCGGATTTTACAGAGAATAACCCGTGCAGTGCATACTCTGGTGCCATATAACCACTGAATAACGTAATGAATATTAGATAACCACCCCTAATACGGTAAATATTCCATGTGGTCTTCTGAAACAATGAAATCCACCAAGTAGAATAGAGTTCAGAGTTTATGGTGCTTACAATGTTCCAGCAATTCTACTTGTATTTCCTTGTGTTTGATCAACTTCGAAAAGCTTTGCCAGACCAAAGTCTGCAATTTTTGCGTTCATCTCCCCATCCAACAAAATGTTACCAGCTTTGAGATCCCTATGAATAATCCTAAGCCGAGAATCTTCGTGAAGATATAGAAGTCCTCGGGCGATCCCTTCGATGATTTTGTACCGAGTCTCCCAACTCAAAATCCTTTTCCTTGTGGGATCTACATTAAACATCAGCATGAACAAACATTTAGTAGTAAGTAGTAACCAAACTACTAAAAAGAGCCTATCGGTAAACTTTTTCAGTTCTAGTTACCAAAAGATGTTAGATTAGATAATCAAAAGAAAGGATAAGAAAGGCAAACCAAATAGATATTTGTCGAGACTTCTATTTGGTACATATTCATAGATGAGTAACTTTTCTTCTCCTTCGAGGCAAAAACCTGAAAGCCTGATAAGATTTCGATGTTGAAGTTTATGCAGTAACACCACTTCGTTCTTAAATTCTTGTGAACCTTGTCCAGAATTACTAGCAAGCCGCTTAACCGCTATTTCTTGCCCATCGGGGAGTCGACCCTGAAAGTAGTTCGAATGGGGGTGTAAGAGATATATCTGTAAGGTGCTCAAATTTCTTCAAGCAAAAGGATCCAACTAGAATTTACCTTGTATACTGCGCCAAAACCACCTTCACCAAGTTTGTTAGCATAAGAGAAGTCATTAGTAGCAGTTTTTATCTTAGACAAGTCAAACTGCAAGGACTCTTCACTTGTTATTCCACCCCCATCTACACAAATTAGGACTAATCAGTTTCAACGAAACCAATATGAGATAGGTTCTTGCTTAGCTCCTCACTACCAATGTACATGACCCAATTTCGGACTACGGAAAATCTCATAGTAGAAAACAGAACAAATAGGAAGAAACTGAGATACCTAAACAAATTTATCTAACATCGTCGAGGATAATTTACCTATAATACTTGCTCTCGGAATCATTTTCCTGTTATTCATCAAGAAGTATCCAAAAAATGCTACTACCAAGAGAACTCCAATGATTATAGGGACAACAATAGCAACAATTGATATTTTACCATTTCCTGCATAAACATTAAACTAAGCTTTCAGGCATTCTCATATACAACAAGAACAACAAAGCCCTCAAAAAAGTTGTCATATCATACCAGTGACACCCGGAGACGGTCGCGGAGGCAAATAACCTTCTTGTCCTGGTGGCAATGGTAGTGGAGGTAATATCAATTGATAGAAAGGTACACTTTCAAATCTAATAGCACAACTCTTAGTAATAACTTGCCCTCCTATCCTTCTTCCACATTGATTAGGTATTTTATTAATCATAGTTTGTGAACAATATGAACAAGAAGTTGGTGATAAATCTTGAGTACATTGAACCATTCCATATAAGGTATTAAAATTATTAAACCTAATTGAATCTGTTGCAAATTTTGATGGACTTGATGTTGCCCTAGAAGAAATATTACTCATTAAATCACCTAATTGACTATTAAAAGTAAGAGGATCAGATACACTATTACCATTGCAAATAGATCTTATATCAGAAGTATCAAGTTGAGTGAAGAAATTGATATCTGAGTAACGTACCAAACAGTTATCATAACGAATAGTTCCATCTCTCTTGTTAGGGCAGAATTGGGTAATATCCACAGTTGAAGAATCCAGACAAGATTTACAGACATCCATGGAAACATCACCTCTACATTGAATTAATCCATAAACAGTATCTGGGTATTGTTGAGAAAAATAACCACTCCTTATAGGTGATCAGTCTACTTAGAGTTTTTCTCTAATGCGGAAAACCAGGATCTTGGATGAAATGGTGAATAAATCGAACA
>BEHA01000875.1:546330-559687 GCA_002897215.1 Eschscholzia californica subsp. californica
ACTTTTATGGCATTTCTAATACTAAAAACAATATATGTTTCAATAGAAGCCTTAAATTCATGACTAAAAATTATACAGTATAAAGGATGTTTAACCAACTCAAATATCTAAATGTTTCAACAAAAAAAAACTCAAATATCTAAATGTTTCAACAAAAAAAACCCAAATATCTAAATGATTTATTAATTATGTTAACAATTAAATATTAGTAGTAAGAAATTGTTTAAGCTTCCCATAAAATTCTTTTCCACAACTAGTTGGGTGGATCAGCAGAGGACTTTGTACAGTCTCACGGGCGGGCGCCTCCACCACCCGTCCCTAGGAGCCACATAATGAATTCTTTCAACATTTTCATCGTTTCCAAGTAGACCGATAAGTATAAATATTTGTAAAGATTCCTAAGTTCTAAGTCAAGCAAAAGAATATATTAGCTTAAACTTAAACATTTAAGAAAACATATTGGAAACATAAAGTTTATCATTATATAGTAACATTACTACAAGATATACTTCTTGAATTTGATGCACATTATCTTTAAAAAAAATTGATGCACATTATGCTTTGAAAGAAAAAAAACAAGATAAACTTTCTACTAATAGAACTATATCCTACATAGATTAAATTAAGAGTAAATATATAGATGAAGATGGGATTTTCTTAACGTACCGATAGTAGAACACTTGGTTTCTCCGTCAATGGTATCCATGGCAGTCAAGACGAAAATGAATCGAAGCAAAAATGTTAATATCAAAAGGAAATAAAACATCATTCGATACGAAACCCGTCTTGAACCAACTTTAACCTTAATAAATTCTCTTACTCCTTTCCCTGGAAACACTGTTACATGTTTCAAACTTGGTGATATATGAAGCTGCATTTTTTTTTACCAAATTTCAAAATATGATCAATGGAAGTCACCAAAAGTACCAAATAACACTACCCAATCGATCAAACGATCCTTTTCCGAATCTCGTCTTCTCTAAGACCTCTCTCTGTTTGTCTGTCTCTCACTAAATGATCATAAGATGAGATGTGGAGACAAGAATGGAGATTGAATTACAAGAACACATGAAAGGGAAGATGTTATTGTGAGGTAGAGTTGCTATCTCTCACCTAACCTTGCTTAGGATTTGGGTTAGATTTGAAGTTTAAATAAAATGCATATTTGAAACTTAAATATGATAGTTGTTGTAAGGGAAGAAAAAGACTTGGGACTAAGAAGGTTGTGTATTTCTTAGGCTTTTGGAATTGGTGATAGCCTGATTGGTGAATTGAAGGAGTTAGTATTTTTATATTATTTGGCTTGATTTTGAAGAAGAAGAAGATGGTGAACTGACAGATAAGTCTTCATGTTGTTGTTGGTGTTGATTGGAGGTAATATTGCTTCATATTGCCTCCAATTGTTTGGAGAAAAGGAAAGTTTTGGAGGGTGGTGAGTTTAGAATGGATGGGAACAGAATTTCTACATTGAAAAAGACCCTCTCTTATCTCTCTTCTCTAACTAAAGGGTATAATATATTTGAGTTATATAAAATCAATTTGGGAGAATGTCATCAGTTGGGATTGTTGGTGTTAAGGGATGAAAGAGGAGTGAGATTACAGGAAAACCAATACATTATGGCAGTTTGGTATAAAAATTATAAGAATTGAGTAAATTGACCATATTAAAGACATTCTTTTATGTCTGTCTGCCTCATTTTAGTTGTAATAGTTTGCTCATTGTAATATTTGAAAGGGTTCATTTTGTTTTGGCCCCAAATTTGTGACCAACTCGTTGTTTTGACCCCATGAGTATCAGGCAGTTCGTTTTGGTCCTCAAAAGTCAGAAAATTTCAATCTTTTCAGAAATAATCGTACGCACCAAAATGGAATTAGGGTCCGTTTGATACGTTACAATATGTGAGTAAGAAAATCAAGTTTTTTCTTATGGGAAAGAAATCAACTTTCTTTCACATTAGAATTTCAAATAAAAGTGTTTGGTAGGGTGTAGTAAAACTCTAGAGTGCCTATAAAAAATGACATAATTAATTAAACTCTTTAGGGTGCCTTCAGAGAAGCCATTCTTCTTCCCAAATCGATTACAGGGGAATGAAACTCTTTTTTTAGAGAGAGAGAATGGAACTCCTAACCCTAAATAAATTATATAACCCATTCCAAGCAAAATCAAGAACAAATCTGCCATGCCTGAAACATGATTGCTTTATAGATTCGTCGTTGATGTGGTACAATCTCTTTAACAACTTCAATACCATCTTTACACTTTAACCAAAACAAGGAAAAAAATGGGGAAATTTATGATTATGAGTTCAGCAGAAATTTTATCTTCACAACCTAAATATCATCTTTCATCTTTCTTGAACATCATAAATTCAACCACAATCTTCCATGAAATTCAATTTAGATACTTCAATATCACCTTCAATATGATGTTCCATGGAAAATCATCTTTATAGATCCAATCACGATCATCTCATTTTTTTCCTTTCCATCTTCATAACTTCAATATCATTTTCTATATTTATTCACTTCCATCTTTTAGTACTAGCTTACATCCTAGGGTTCTTCTAGTTGATTCAGAGAGAGATTAGGAGAGTTTCGTTGGGAGTGGATATTGAGATAAAGTCTCGGGATTTAGATGAGAGAGAGCGCGTTTTACTACGGGAGTGGGTGAGAAATGCCTTTTACCACCTTTTTGGTGGTAAAATAAAACACCCATTTTTCCCATCTTTTTTGCCAACGAAAAATGGGTTTTCTTACCTTTGAGTGCAATCAAACAACGAAATTTCAACTTTCTCGCGAAAACGACTTTCTCAGCCATGTTTTCTCATGTATCAAACAGACCCTTAATGGCAAAAAATGTTAAAAGGTTAATTCTACATCATTTCTCCTTCCCCCCTTCCACTTCATCTCATCTTTCCTCCACTTCATCTCATGCATCTTTCCTTCTCTTTACCTCACCTTTCTTATCTGGCAAAAAGTCAACGACTAGCAATCTCCGGTCGGTGATCCTTAACCCAAGGAAAAAAAAATTCTTTATTGTTATTCTCTTTCTTTTCTCCCCCCTCGTTCTTCTCTTTTCCCTTCTCTCTTCACTCCCATTTCTCCAGAATATGGGAGTGGATCTACGATTTGAAACCCTAGATCAAGAAAAGAAATCTCTTTGTGTGGAATCCCAGAGGAAGAACTTCGTCAAGAAAAAATAGACGACAAGATCATACGTTTGGGAAACCAAACCAGAAGTCTGGATCGAGGGTTACAAGCCTCAAATCCAGACCAGATTTCAGTGAAGGGTGGACCCCCTTCGCAAGAATAGAGGGCGGGAGAAAAGAAGAGGACGAAGGAAGATGAGGACGAGGAGGAAGATGAGGTCGAGTAGTTGGAGGAGAGATGAGGTGGAAATAGATGTTTACAAATTGTTCGAAGGTTTTTCTAATCCCTAAGGGTATATTTGTAAAAGTTGAAAAGAAATAAGCCCTTCCAAGCTAAATCGAAATGTGAGACACTAAGAGGGACCTAAACAACGGGTTGCTTACAAATTTGGGGCCAAAACAAAATTAATCCTATTTAAAAATACAATCATGTCCTGTGTTCCTCGACCTAAATAGACTTATTTGATTAAAACGCCTTTCATATACAAATGAAGAAACTCCCGGCAGCAAGCTTTACCGACAAATTATGAGTTCAGCAGATTCATGGACACACAAAAGAACAGGGCTTTCAGTTCTCAATCTTATCATCATTTGAACAAAATATTTAGGAACATATTACAAATTTATTTAAACAGAAATAGTCATGAATATTGTTATTTACAAACTGATGAACACAATGGAACCCGAATCTAAACCAACTCCATTATGATATCATTCTTAGTTTTAGGTCATAGTAAACCTTATCTTTTTCCCTTTTTTCTGTTTACATATATGCATAAATAGTAAAACAACAGTTAATGAGCCTCCCTGAAATAGATTGAAGTTAATTAGTGTGCATCCGAGGAGAAAACGAAACCACAAAGTTGATAATCAAGCCTTCGCTACCTGAGAAAAACATATAACTCATCACAACTTATAATATTCCTATCCGAATTTAGGAATAAGATGATGTTTGTTTCTTTATAGTCTGGTTTTTTTCTCACTTGAGATTGACTTGTCTAGATATGAGTCGTCCGAGTCTAACTTGATCTGAGCAGGGGCGTACAGCAGTCATTTCAGAAATAGTTCAGACAATGGGCTCTCACCGTGGACTTGTTTTATGTCCGACTCAAATGGACCACGCCTTAGTCACAGCCATTGAGACGAGACAAAGCACAAGACAGACGAAAAAAACAAACATTTTGAAGTCTGATCCAAGTCAATTCATTTCAGGTGAGATTTACTATCTGAATTTAAAATGAGAAAAAACAAACACCATCTTGGTATGAAGAAACATAGCATGTTGTTCACACACTTAGACCTGAAAAAGATGGATAGGAATCTAGAGAAAGTACCTTTTCCATGCTTCTGTAAAGAACGATTCCTATTAATCCACCTCATGATAAGCATCCTCAAAATGATTATCCATCGTCAAGCTCTCTTGGTTATATACAGATTCAAGGTGGGTTTCCGTTTTTGGGTTCTCTCTACTATTTACAAGCTCATGTTGACTCTTCATTTTAGGGCTGTCAATGTTATTCACAAAACCAGCATGTGTTTGTATTGACCTCGGATGACTGTTCAGACCAGTTTCTTCCATTTCATTCTGATGTCCAGGCAAAGCAGTTCCGCTATCATATTTACATTCAGGAGAGCTAGAGCTGCATCTGTACAATTGCCTTTCATCTTCGGACAGACCTGACTTCAGTATTCCACGTCGGTTGCTATCTAAAGTAGGTATGCTGAAGAAAAAAGTAATCATCATAACAACAGTTCAATGGTACTAAAGGGTAAAATATCTCAACTTAGATCCAACTAGAGAGGTGAGAGATTTTAGAAAAGAAACACTAGTGCCCTATGCGTAAAGAACATTACTTGAATTACGCTTCCAAGCAGTTCACTTTATTCTAGATATCACATTTTACATACAAATTCTACTTGTTTATATTAGTATATACCCACATTGATCATGGCAGGTACGTGGTTAGTTCATAAGTGAGACTGTGAGAGGAAAGCTCGCCTCTTGAGATAGCATTTGGGGTGAGAGAGGCCCGAGACCACCCAAACGTTGGTATTACAGACCAAGATAAGTCACAGCCAATAGTCTATTGGATTTAAAACCCGATCTGTGTGAAAGAGATTGATAGGATAATCTCAAATTGGTTGTGGAAGGGGCAGGTGGTCAGTTCATAAGCGGAGCCTCAGGTTACTAGGTCTAAGACCACACAACAGTCTACTGCTTTACGATATCAGGTTAATAATTTAACTGTACTTTTTAAAAGATGTTGGTCAAATTATTTAGATCTTATTGTAGAAAGTGAGACACCTAGAAGAAATTCGCATCAGAACAAAAAATGAGTATTTCAGTGAATGAATCGAATCGTTAAATGGTGAATGAATTTAATAATTTTTGCTACACCATATATAGCCCATTTATTTGAAAGTTGGTATAGGATAACAAAATAAGAGTGAATTATAAGATTGAATCTACATGGACTCATGGAGAAGTTAATGCACCTCGAATGTTGGAGTTTCTGAGTTTGAAGGTAATCATGGACAGGTATCAAGTCTTTTGACCTTGCTGCAATCACACGAGTTGGAATACTTTCTATTTCAGTCTCCCCTCCTAAAGCACTCTTGTCTTGCTTCTGGTGATCATCCGTCATTATCATGTGAAAGTATATCTACAGCAATTTTAAAAGGGATTACATATTAATCAAAACAACAATAAGCAGCAACAAAGATTTAGAAGGAACAAAAGAAAGTTCTCCCTGGGTTAAAGATTGGCACCTCACGCTTCGCCCATAATGGAACTGAAGGTTGATGCATCTGGAGTTCAGCTTCAGAAATACATAAATGGTGTTTCTCGTCAGCACTTATATTTGCTTTAGTGACATGAGTAGTACCATTAGTAGCTCCCTCTTCAGGGAAAACTTTGTTGCTGTCACCGTTACCATGTTCACCATAAATATCAATATTGTCTTCTCTCTCTTTACGATTACGCCTTCGGCGAATATCCCACTTCTGAAGTGCTTCAACAACTATTCTTCCATCACTATCTGGAGATTGTTCGACAGAAGTAGATAACCCAGAAGCAACTTTTCTCGAATCTGATCCAGATGGACGCAACAAATACTGTATCACTGAACCAGGAGAGAACACCAGAAGATGATACTTTGTTCTGAATGAGGAAGTTTCTTCATATATGTCTTTCGGTTTGCAGTTATGGAAGGAAGAAGCAATAGCACCGGAAAGTGAACCACCTCGACCTGTTGCAGCAGCTGCAGCACCACTCACAGTGCCTACCCAACCATTACTCCCATTCCTGATTCGGCTAACGACAGACAAAGTAACCGGAGGACCAGACGGGCAGAAACCCTGTTGATTAAGCTTTGGTAGACCTGTTGTCATACCAGACCAATTGTTGGGCTTTACAAAACTTCCATCAGTAGAGTGAAGGTGCACATTTCCACCTGATGGAGAAATTGCAAATAAGTGATTTGTTCCCCTTGAGGAACTGATCATGATCCAGTTGCTGTCTTCACTGAAACTTATGTCCTGTATAACCTGATAAGTAGGAGGAAAAGAAAAATGAGACTGTCATTAAACAACACAAATCAATACATTCCGTGAATGAGTGTAACCTATCCATCATGAACACTCCTTCCTAATATATTTTTTGTCATTATGAAAAAGGCACTAGCAGTCATTTTGAAGGGTATAATGTGATATTTGGATGTAGACTTGCGTAAACGTGCAAAAAAACATGTTAGGTCCAAAGGAAGTCATTGTGCTGATGCCATTAATATATAATTTAACAATGATCAATCCAACGAGAAAGAATGATAAATATAGATAGGAGACCTCGTAACTATGACAAGAAAGATGTATTTACTGTTATGTCACCATACTGACTTTGTTTGGTTGTCATATCTAACACCTCGTACAGGTTCGACTTATAGATTCCCGTATTTTTGTCCATGTTAATACATAGAGTTCAACGAAGATGATTTATTTTACCGCATTCGTAAAGCCACGTTGCAGTTTGTAAAGATGTATGTAGGATCCACCAGAATCAGATCCTGAAGAACTTCCAGGGCATAAAGGCATTATTCTGAATACATTTATGTTATGACCCAGAACTGAAGCAGTCACTAATAGGGTTCCACTAGGATCAAAACATAACGCTGAAATAGGACTTGTATGTGCTCTAAACTGCGCAATGACAGATTTGCATACGAGATCTCTTACAATGACCTGCAGAAAATTAATAATAACAAACAGCCATCAGGTAAACCGCAGTCTGAATAGGAGTGTTTTAGCTTGATGAGCAAAAATGGTCGGGGGGAAACCACATGTGGCTTATTAGCTCCTTGGATGGGCTTGACCATAGTAGCAACCAACCCGCCAAAACCAATGACAGGAGGGGCCTAGCTGAATGAACCGGTAGGTGTTCCCTCAAGCCGGTTCCAGATATAGTTTGATCCAACCCCAACCAAGCACTACTGACTACCCAATGGTGATCGGGGTCGGAATAATGTCAAACACTTTCAGTCATGAAACTCGGGCCTAAGACCTTATAGAGAACGAAAAAGAAAATACAAGTTGAAGTTGAGAAAGCAACAATACCATGCCCGCATTTTCTGCATCAGGCAAGTGAGTGTTGGCGTCACCATTGATTCTCCAGCCGTTAGATCCTGGTTTTAGAGAGTTTTCAGGTAAGAGCTCAGAACAGTACCTGGATAGCTTCTTATATCCAATATCTCCCAGGGTAACTATTCCAGCAGCAAGATGCTTGCTTGATTCTCTTGCATAGTGTGCAACAAGACTGCTATTTGAAGGAGAACCAGATAAACTTGCTGAGTGCGTCAAATGTTGTGGACTAACACGACAAGTATCTGAAACTACAACAGGATTTCCACTATAAGCTATCCACCTTGGACCCACTGCTAGTGGTCCATAGCCTATGCCTCCATAACCAAGACTATTTGAAGTTATTGGATGTGTGAGAATAGTGTATTCTCTCTCTAATGTTGCGGCATTAAAACAGTGTATCTGCAATAACTAAATGAGTTAAGAGAATGTGTATATGAGCTGTAAGGAAGTTACTATCGCATCAAAATAGTGCACTAGTACACGAACCTGGGTTTCTTGAGAAATAGCAACAACTCGAGGACTGCACCTTACAGTGTAAACAACTGATCGGAACTTCAGGACATGTACATAAGACTGAGTCCTTAAGGAATAAAACCTGACAACTGAAGGGAGAAAATTGGCATTTCCGCTGTCATGGGTACCATTGATATTTTTATTGTAAGAAAGGCCTATTCCATCTTGTGTATTACCAACTCCAGATGAGGACCCGTCGCCAACAACCACCAGCAGTGGCCGAAATTCCGCAAACTTGTCTATTGAAGTCTTAGGTGCTATTGGTTTTGGTTGCATATGAAGAAAAGAAACAGGACCATCATGCTTTGACGCTAATTCGCGTACATTTTCTGCTTCTTCGACATCCCAGACCTGAAAACCAGATTGATAACCCAGCAAAAGGACTTGACGAACATTATCAATCTTGGATTCTAGCTTGTCAAACCCAGACCAGAGCACCTGTTTCAAAGGCATGCAGAGAAAACCAAATGGTTTTGTAATCACTTTTAATTTCCAATATCGAGCAACTTTGCATGAAAAAAATGGTATCATGAAATGTCGGGTACCTACGAGATATGTTACAGCAGAACATACATGTGTGGACAGCTAAATTGTGCAATGACTATTAGATCATTAGTAGAAACTTTTATTACACTTAAGAGTTTATTCGAAAGCTGCACAACAAAAATTCCGCACAAAAGATATGATAAATGTTATCACAGATCTTTCTCTCAAAGCATTCAACTGCAAAAAAAATTAACTAAATACTAAGGCTTGAAATAGTGAAGATACGTCTTCACCCATTAAACAAGATTTTCAATAGACCTACCTCATTCAAGCTAGCCGGAATATCCTCTCTCGCAGCTAACTCTACTTAGTGTCTATAGAAGCATTTTTTTTCCATTAATAACTCTACTTAGTATTAGCTTCAGCTAAGAATATTTCACATAGGCACATTATCTTGTCCTAGTTAATGTGCCCTTCATTTTACTCTAGTTTCTTTTTAATTTGGGTCAAGCATTGTTAAATTACATAAAAGATATTAACCGAGACTAGTATATCATGGTCTTACCGTAACTCTGTACAAGTACAAAGGTCCGTACATAATTATTACTATGTGGAAGTACGAATGGCCCACTTTAGTCTCGGTGCGTCTGAAAGACAAAAATTACCAAAAGTGTCCTTTTGATTTGTAGAACTTAAATCTTAAAGTTAGTTTGAGTAATAGAATCAAACTACAATTCTTGCAAAAAAAGGAGGTTATTTTAAATGTTTATGTAAATTTTTCTTACAATATCCATTTTGGAGTTCGTAACCTTTAAGTCAACGCCAACAAAATATTTAGATAAAAAGAGTGATTAGCAAAGAATAACCTAAAAAGAGAAAACTTCTAAATGTCAAATGCTCATTTAACCTACAGAATTAATGTAGGTCAACTCCTATTATACTTATTACTGAATCCAGAGCAGAACTAAATCTAGAGTCCAGACGTACAAATAAACCATTCTTCCCTATTAATACATTTAAGTTAGGGTAATCTGATGAATCTGGTTAAGTCAATTCCATAGATGACCATTACAGGTATATGTTTCTTTGACAGATACCTGAATCATCTCAGCCCAGCTTATTGACTAACTTCAATCAGCATCGTCAGTTTTAAAACACCACCACGTGCATAAAGAACAATAGTCCTATTTACATCTCCACTCATGACCGTTAACTTGTGAAATCTTACAAAAATCAGCCACGTGTATGCTCCGACAAACAGGCTGCCTATGTTGTATTTGCATGATACGTGCAGAACTACCCTCCATACCATCATCTTTACTCATTTGAACACGTGACTGTTCGACAATTACTGTCCAAAATCGAAAGACTAGTCCTGTGGACCTAATCACCAAACTTCAAACACGACAACTAAAGCAATTCTTCAATATAAATCCAGAACCAGAGCGTAAAGGTTAGGTTACAACGTTTTAAATCATTCTCTCGACGAATAATCTCAGTAGCTGCGCTGGTCCAATAAAGCTTTACCCAGTGAACCTAACAAACATCACCGGTTTCCCACTAGAGGTTAAATTGCTTCTGTTCAAGAAACACAACGAAATTTTCGGTTTACTCGTCTTTCTATAATAATTTGACACCGACAATGCAAAATAGGTATCTTAATTGATTCAACGAGTCAAATGAACACCAAAACTTGACAAGTACAGCAACCCTTGCATGAACATGCAGAACCAATTTGCTGACACTTAGCATGGTTTTATTACTTTTTAACCAATGCGTACCCGAATCATCAAATTACTTTTCCTGATTCCTATCAAGTTTATCCAATCAACCTAATTAGAAGACAAAGTGGGACTTCAAGTGCTTATTTAGCCAAATAAATACAATACTAATAAGGTATGGATCACATTATATGTCACTTTTAAGACTCAAACCGTTTCCTGCCATTAAAGTGATGGGTCACATAAAGTTCCTTAAAACAGTCTTGATTCTAAAAAAAAACTTAACAAAAAAACACTCCATCTAAGAACATTAAACAGATAATCAGGTCTTCCCTCATTAACCCGAAATCATAAAAATCAATATGATTGAAGTTACCTGGTCAAAATTGGTATCACCATCTCTATCAACAATTGAGGAAGCAACTGAAGCTCCAGCAGACCTAACAGTTGAGGCAACACTTGAAGCACCAGAGGATACAGTCCTCAAGTAACCTGAAAGTGTCCGGAAGGAAGTAGGAAGAAACCCATTTGTGGGTTTATGTAGTTTTTGCCCATTATTCCTCATCCCCAAAACTCAAGGCAGTAGGAAAAGAAACTTAAGCACAAATTTAAACCTAATAATTCGAATTCTCCTTCAATCATAACCACAGAAGTACAGAACTGTCCCTTTCTAGCTTCTGAAGAAACAGCCCTAATTCCTAAAATTTCAAGTTACCAGGTTCTCCATTTTTCCCCTTTAAAAGATCAAAACCGAACGAGAAATCCCTCAAATAAGTCCTTGAAATCAAAATAACACCTTTGATTCTTCTTCTCCCTCTTCGATTTTCAAACTTTGCAATCAAAACAAACAAATTCGCTTTTTCAAAACTTAAAATAACATGCGAATTTTGATTTCCTTATCTATATACAATCAAATTTTACGACTTTTTGATGAAATTTTGACCTAAACTGAAATTATTTACAAGAAAATAAAACAAATCGCTGTACAAAGCTTAAATCTTTTAATCAAATCAAAACTGAAAATAAAGAAAAAACCAAAGACTTGTTTTTTTTTGAAGGGGCAAAGTTATTTAAGCCATATTAAGGGTCTAAAATTGAAATTATCTGAAACTTGATTTGATCAATTTTGGGAGAAAATGGAGCTGAATTGGGAGAAAAACGAAGTCATTGAAGAAGTTAGGGTAAAGAAATAGAGGATGGATCGCTTGTGATTAGATAATGAAATGACGAAGACTCTCCTTCACGTCTCTTCTCTCTTTTTTTCACTTTCTCTCTCTAAATAAATAAATAAATCATCTCTCGGCTTTCTCTCTCTCTCTCTCTGTTAAATCAAACAACAAAATTTTCACACGTGGTTTCCGGCTTAGGTAACGTAAAAAACAGTACGACTTCCGGGTTATCGGGTTCTGAGGTAAGAACCGAGTAAGAAGCTGTTGATAATTTACTTGTGGAACAAAATTACAGACTTACAGTGTATCATAATGTATTAAATTAGACAAAATTCAAAGAACCCATACTAATTAGTATTCTCTCTTCAATAAAATTGTCCTTTGAGAGAATTTATGAAATGTTCGGGTACCTTCTCATTAAAAAAGTTTAGGACGTTTACTTTTTTTTTTTTTTTTTTTTTGAACTGTTTAGGATGTTTACTTATTATGTATGAGATAGACCTATCCAATATATTTTTTTACTTGACCCTATCGCCTACCAGTCCTTACCAATTGGGGTAACAAACCATGTTGCAATAACGCGCGAGTCTTACCTGGGATTGTTTGTTCCATTAGGAAGAAGTTGATTGTTTCCTATTTCATTTAGAACCACAATCTTTTTTACAGATGCATTTACAATTCATGTAAGGACAGTGATATTGTAGGAAGTATTTAATTTATTTGTCTTTCATGTGTCATACTTAGCAAAATGAATTTCTTTCTCCAAGAAAAAAAGAGACAAAATGAATTTCGTTTACATTCCTTTCATGGAAGGCATGAAAAAGATGAGAGTCGGAGACGTCAAGTATTCGACTAAGATCGTATCTTAATGTGTCAATAAATCATTGTCGGAGGTGTTAGTAAAACTGTGACTATGAAGTACCTTTTTATCGAGCCCCCAACCACAAGAAGCCGCCAATTCTTTTTATTATATGCACTCAATTTTCAACTGTTTCAACCTAATGTGTCCCCTCTAATTTTCTTTAAGCATAGCAAAACGTTTACCAGTACACACACACTCAAGTTGCACCTCAACAGCTAATGGTTATTTTCCTGACTATATGTTTTTGTCGACACCAAACTTATTGTGTAATTTGATTTCTCATTTATTTCTTTAACTGTATTTTCTTATTCTCTATCTAATTGTATATTTTTCAGTTGTTCTTCAACAGTATAAGTTTCTGATTTTTGCTTCACTATATTTTTACTTAAATTTTTATTTAATTCATCAGCCAAAATTTCAGTTCTAACACTATCATATAAAGAGTGCTTCTCAAATTTTGGCGCTAGGTTCAGAAATTATGGACCACGACACTATCGAGTAGTCACATATATATATCTCCACTCGAATAACCATAGTTGGTATCTAACTACTAAGTATATTGCAAAAAGTAAAACTGGAAAGATAGATGATATTACTGCACAAATCATCATTGAGACAATGGAAAAGTGTAGTTGAAACTTGAAAGTTCTAACAACATGTCCCATAAAATGATTACAAAATAGAAAAACCTTGCATTAGCGTCACTTTAATGAAAATTCCCTAAAACACTTGGTCTCATTATTTCATCTTTATATTATAATTTGCAGGAGAAGCATATTCTAGAAATGGAGAAACAAAATTGAGCAAATATGAACCTAAGGG
>BEHA01000875.1:569528-588584 GCA_002897215.1 Eschscholzia californica subsp. californica
ACACAACTTCCAAAACACCTTTTTACTTGGGATACCACAAAAGCTGAAATTTGGACCTGCACCTCATATTTCATCTATGGTGGAGGAGAACCTTATTAACCCACTAATATTTGGTCCTCCAACTCAAAAACGCTTTAATTTATTTGTCTTTCATGTGTAATTCTCCAAGAAAAAAAAAAGAGACAAAATGAATTTCGTTTACATTCCTTTCATGGAAGGCATGAAAAAGATGAGAGTCGGAGACGTCAAGTATTCGACTAAGATCATATCTTAATGTGTCAATAAATCATTGTCCGAGGTGTTAGTAAAACTGTGACTATGAAGTACCTTTTTATCGAACCCCCAACCACAAGAAGTCACCAATTCTTTTTATTATATGCACTCAATTTTCAACTGTTTCAACCTAATGTGTCCCCTCTAATTTTCTTTAAGCATAGCAAAACGTTTACCAGTACACACACACTCAAGTTGCACCTCAACGGCTAATGGTTAGTTTCCTGACTATATGTTTTTGTCGACACCAAACTTATTGTGTAATTTGATTTCTCATTTATTTCTTTAACTGTATCTTTCTTATTCTCTCTCTAATTGTATATTTTTCAGTTGTTTTTCAACAATATAAGTTTCTGATTCATTTTGCTTCATTATATTTTTACTTAAATTTTTATTTGATTCATCAGCCAAATTTTCAGTTCTAACACTATCATATAAAGAGTGCTTCTCAAATTTTGGCGCTAGGTTCAGAAATTATGGGCCACGACACTATCGAGTAGTCACATATATATATCTCCACTCGAATAACCATAGTTGGGATCTAACTACTAAGTATATTGCAAAAAGTAAAACTGGAAAGATAGATGATATTACTGCACAAAACATCATTGAGACAATGGAAAAGTGTAGTTGAAACTTGAAAGTTCTAACAACATGTCCCGTAAAATGATTACAAAATAGAAAAACCTTGCATTAGCGTCACTTTAATGAAAATTCCGTAAAACACTTGACCTCATTATTTCATCTTTATATAATAATTTGGAGGAGAAGCATATTCTAGAAATGGAGAAACAAAATTGAGCAAATATGAACCTAAAGTAACAAAACCTACAAACTAAAGTGAAATTGGAGACAAAACAATAAAGAAAATGATCCTATTATGGGGAAGAACCAAAAAAGTACATGAAGGAGAAAGGAGGATACCTTACTCGTTAACATGATGGTATTTTTCTTAGCCCACGGCTATGGGGAATAAAGAAAAATCTCTGGGACATAAAGACTTCAGTCAAGAGGATTTGACCTAGGAGACATCTTCATCTTAAGTCCAAAAATTGAATTGCTCGTTGTTTGCCCCTAATTTCCATCTCCTTCTTTCCTTTTTAGTTCTTTTCTCTCTCTCTCTCTCTCTTCTCGATGTCTCACCAGAGATTGCAGTAAAACTAGGGTTTCCAACAAATTATTGGCAGATCCTATTATGAAAGACCAGGGAAAGTTTTTGTTTTAGCCTAAAGTCTTAATTTGTGAACTGAATCGATCAATGCAAATGAAAAAATCCGCTCCCACACAGTTAATACTTAAAACCCATTGATGCACCTACAGAATGGATGTTAAAGGTTTATGCTTGTTGACTGTGTAATAGTATTACTTTTGGAAGATGCTACGGCAGGAAGATCAATCTTGGTAGATAGGCAAAGAAAGGTGAGGTGGAATGAATTTTAATTGCCTCCTATTTTAGAAATGGAGTTTGTGAAAATGTTTAGTTATAACAATGAAAGCCAGTGGATTCTTCCTGCTACAATAACAAACTTGCAGAATAGATAAAGAGAGAGATAGACGAGCATAAGAAAGAGAGAGATAGAGAGACAGAAGATAGAGAAAATCACGAGATGAAGATTGGTGGGTCAAAAAAACAAAAAATTCAATTTTTGGACTCAAGGTAAAGATTCCCCCTAGGTTAAATCTTTTTTACCAAATGCCCCGGAGATTTTAGTTTATTTCCGAAGCAGCGACCTTTTTCTTTTGGTAATTTGGTGGAGTATATTCTTACAATATTTCGGGAGGTGTTTATAGGCCACTCCCAAAACTACTATAGGGGCTTCCCGTCTCTAGGCGTCTGCTATAGGGCGTCCCGCACACCCCCCTTTTCTTTGTGTTCTTTCTTTCTCTACTTTTTCTATCAATTTTAATCTAAAAATCAATCAAAGATTGAATTAATAAAAAAACCCATTAGTTTATCAGTAAATATTATCATTAAACATTATGAAGAAAATGAAAACTCTATTTTTTCAAAAACCAGACCTTAAGCAAATCAAAACCAGAATTCTCAAAAACCAGATCTCAAGTTTGAAGATTAAACCATTTCGAGCTTGAAGATCGATTAATGAATTAGGTTTGGTTTAATTTTCAAGCTTAAGGTCTCTAGGTTTTGCTGATTTCCTTAGGAGAGATTGAGAGATGGGATGCCCCGAACTTGAAAAGAGGTACGGAGAGAACTTGAAGGGTCGGATTGAACCAGTCCGGCACATTAAGCAAGGCCCTACACTTGTCTTACATGAACATCTAATTATCTGGATGGAACCTAGATCTGAATTTCCCTTATATTTACGTGGATGTTTGCCTATGGGTATGATTCTTGTTTAGCAGTAACACCAACAAAAAAATTACTCAAAAAAAAAACAACAAAAATATTGATCTAACTGCATTGACCAATTTTTCAAAAATTATTCTTTCCATATAGTGTTGACCTTAATTATCCTATTTTATATTATACTAGGTATAACCCGTGCCTCCGGCACGGCAATTTGTTGAACGCGTTATGTAGTTACCAAGTACTGAGGCACTGAACATACTCTCCAATTTGATTTGAAGTATAGTTACATGCCGAATCAGCAGTGTAGGTAGCGTTCGTTTTTTATTGAATCGTCTTAAAACTGATTTTGCATCGACTCAAAATCAGATTTAGTATAACTTGATGGTTGAGTGCCTGTTTTTTTTTTCATTTCAATAGGACAATGCAAGCCATTCCGAGTCACATTCATCAATTTTAGAAACAAATATCACCTTAGTGATTTACCAAGTAAGCACATTAACTGACTAAACGTCAATTATGTGAAATCTTTTGCCAAGAATATATGTTTGATATTCACATGTCCAAATTACAAGAGGTGGCTTAGAAGCCACTCACAAATATTAAACCATGTAAAAGCTTAACAAAACCTACATTATTTCTTCTCAAGTTTATCGACTGTACATGACTCAAATAATGGTCTTTTTATTGAAAAATAAATGTAGGGGAAGATATAACTGGAGAACTTCAATAAATTCTAACCGAGTTGTAATTCTATGAACTTCGAGGAAGTAACAACAAAAGAAAAGAAAAGAAAAGAAAAGAAAGGATATATGTGATTGAAGGAACCTAATGAGATTAAGAAAAAAAATTCACTATTCTAGCATCCTTTAACTTGTTAGTCAATCTGTAATTTCCTCGTCTTGTTGTTTCTTGAGATATTGCAGAGAAGAATATGTTATAATCGTACTGTAGAAGTATAAGAGAACGAGCCATCTAGTATTCCAGATTGTAGCTACTGACAACCACCTCTTCTCGTGTTTATAAACAGAATGAACAAAAATAGATAGACTGGTATAAGCAACAAATTAATCTGTCATCTAACATTTGATCACAATATGTAATTTGGCAATGTGGCCCAAAACCAAGTAACCAAAATTTCAACTCATTCTCAATTCTATTCAAGTAGTTGATTGTTGTAAACCAATGAGAAAAGTTGTTTGAAAAATTGAAATTCTGAATATTATGTAGCACGATTATTATAGCTTTTCAGGAACAAAATATGGAGAAAAAAGGACCTTGTTCCGGGAACTCCACGTTTTCCACCTTTTGCAGGTTTATGTTCCTTCCCCTAGTAGTCTTTCATGATTCTTTCAAACCTATAAAAACACATCATCAATATAAGTACGAGTAAACTTAAAAAAACATATCAAACCTGTTTATATTATATAAAATGAACTACAATCTAATAATCAGAGTTCCCCTAAGATAAGCATAATGACAATAACAACCCTTAACATTCATGGATACCAATATCTCGAGGATCTACGTCCCGAAAACCCAATAACATAGTGTGCTTCACAGCAAACTACTGTCAGCATGTATACATAACGGCAACCAAGGGGGAGCAGAGAGGTAAGTTAAACAGTTAGAGCCGCGTGGTGTGGACACTTGCATGGATATTTCCATATCGATGGCACTTCCAATATGGATATATAGAATTTCAAAAAGCATCAGCAAAATACCATTCCTAACGTTGTTCAACATAATGTTGGTTAAACTCCACGAGGTATGTGTAAAGCATTGGTAAATTCTTTAAATACAACATTCCCCATATTTACAACTCAATTAAGATTAGTACAATCCTAATAATCAGAGAGGAAGTGAGGTTCTCACCTTAAAATAGCAAGGTCTTCTTCTCCAAACCTATAAAAACACATGAACACTATAAGTAAACTATAAAAAACATATCAAACCTATAAAAACACATCAACAGTATAAGTACAAGTAAACTTAAAAAAACATATCAAACCTATTTATATTATATAAAATGAACTACAATCTAAATTAACATTGTTACATTATATAGACAGACCTTTGGCACTTTCCATTTTTTGTTCAAACACAATATACTTACAAACTCTCGTAAAAGCTAAAGTGACTGCTACGGTCCAAACCAAAGTATGTTACTGATTGTCAAACACGAATATCTGGGTATTCACAACTACCCGGATAACCGAGTACCTAACAGGGACAAAAAAAATACTAAAATGACTATCCATGTGAGGAACTAACCTATAGACTATATATATTTAAAACTAATTAGATTAGTCTTCTTCTTCTTTGCACATGATTATCTTTAATATATATATACACACATCTATCCGTGTCTCTTGTAATTGAAATGATATAGTGAGGAATTAACCTATAGCATGATTTTCATTAATGGTAATCATATTCACACATCCATCTGTCTCTTGTATACACATCTATAGTGAGGAATTAACATATGTATACACATCTATCTTTGTCTCTTGTATATACACATCTATATGATACATACATATTACAACTACTAATAAAAACAGGACAGAGAAGAAGAACAATAATCTAATTAGTTTTAAAAAGCATCTATCCGTGTCTCTTGTAATTGAAATGATATAGTGAAGAATTAGTCTATAGCATGATTTTCATTAATGGTAATCATATTCACACATCCATCTGTCTCTTGTATACACATCTATAGATAGTGAGGAATTAACATATGTATTGATGTAGACGCAGCGGAGAGAGTAAAGAACAATGAAATAACTAAGAACAACTAAAGAAAACGATAAACTAAACTCAAAATATTAATAACTTCAATTGATTTTTCTTCTCAAGGTGAATAATAACATAGACTAGATCCCCTTTTATAAGATAATAAGCTTTCCTAGTTGGACTCAAACTAGTATTCCTAAAATAATAAACTACTTAAACATAGAAACTTTAAAATAAAGAAATATCAAATTATAGTAACTTCTTTTCTACTAAATAAACTATTATTATGACTTAATAGGGTGTGGGCACGCGTGGACGTGGGCCCACACGCCTATGCGCCTGCATCATGTATACACATCTATCTTTGTCTCTTGTATATACACATCTATATGATACATACATATTACAACTACTAATAAAAACAGGACATAGAGGAAGTCAGGAACTCTCTTGTAATCGAATTGATATACTATATATATTTACAACTAATTAGATCATTCTTCCTCCTCTTTGCACATGATTTTCAAACCTAACAATCTATATAATAGAGCCGCGTGGTGTGGACACTTGCATGGATATTTCCATATCGATGGCACTTCCAATATGGATATATAGAATTTTAAAAAGTATCAGCAAAATACCATTCCTAACGTTGTTCAACAGAATGTTGGTTAAACTCCACAAGGTATGTGTAAAGAATTGGTAAATTCTTTAAATACAACATTCCCCATAGTTACAACTCAATTAAGATTAGTACAATCCTAATAATTAGAGAGGAAGTGAGGTTCTCACCTTAAGATAGCAAGGTTTTCTTCTCCAAACCTATAAAAACACATGAACACTATAAGTAAACTAAAAAAAATATATCAAACCTATAAAAACACATCAACAGTATAAGTACAAGTAAACTTAAAAAAACATATCAAACTTGTTTATATTATATAAAACGAATTACAATCTAAATTAACATTGTTACATTATATAGACAGACCTTTGGCACTTTCTATTTTTTGTTCAAACACAATATACTTACAAAATCTCGTAAAAACTAAAGTGACTGCTACGATCTAAACCAAAGTATGTTACTGATTGTCAAACACGAATATCTGGGTATTTACAACTACCCGGATAACCGAATACCTAACAGGGAGAAAAAAAATACTAAAATGACTATACAGGTGAGGAACTAACCTATAGGCTATATATATTTAAAACTAATTAGATTAGTCTTCTTCTTCTTTGCACATGATTATCTTTAATATATATATACACACATCTATCCGTGTCTCTTGTAATTGAAATGATATAGTGAGGAATTAACCTATAGCATGATTTTCATTAATGGTAATCATATTCACACATCCATCTGTCTCTTGTATACACATCTATAGATAGTGAGGAATTAACATATGTATACACATCTATCTTTGTCTCTTGTATATACACATCTATATGATACATACATATTACAACTACTAATAAAAACAGGACAGAGAAGAAGAACAATAATATAATTAGTTTTAAATATATCTATCCGTGTCTCTTGTAATTGAAATGATATAGTGAGGAATTAGTCTATAGCATGATTTTCATTAATGGTAATCATATTCACACATCCATCTGTCTCTTGTATACACATCTATAGATAGTGAGGAATTGACATATGTATACACATCTATCTTTGTCTCTTGTATATACACATCTATATGATACATACATATTACAACTACTAATAAAAACAGGATAGAGAGGAAGTCAGGAACTCTCTTGCACATGATTTTCAGACCTAACAATCTATGTTATTCAGTTTGAGCGCAACTATGAAGATGTTTAGGACTTGTTGTGGATTCTCCTCTTATAATTTCAAAAACATTTCGATTATTATTTTCTTCTTCAAACATCTTAAGGAGTACCTATTTTTCGCATTCTAGTTGAGGCATTTTGTCAAACACCATGATAACTATTCTGATTTTCTTGAGTGGGTTACTTATGGTTGTCATAAACATTTTAACATCAACAGACAGATGGAAATATATGGGTTGTAAATGAAAATATATGTAAGAAATGAAAAATTATTCACAAATAAATCATTCATAAAGAAGGAGAAACAACATAAAGCAATCTATATAATAGAAAAACCTTTCAATCTTAATAAAAAAAGGACAGAGAGGAATTGAGGAACTCACCTTAAGATAGCATGAGGTTCTTCTTCTCCAAACCTATATAAAAAACATCAACAGTATAAGTTAACTAAAAAAACATATCAAACCTGTTTAAACAATACCATAAGAAAGCAAGTGGTGTATTCTTCAAACCTAACAATCTATATAATAGAAAAAACTACCAAAGAAAAAACTATCAAACCTATCTATGTCTCTTGCACTATACATATTGCCACTACTATAGTGAGGAACTAATTAGATCACTCTCCCTCCTCTTTACACAGGAAAAACAAACTCTAGAATCTATATACAGTTGGTAAAAACAAACTCTAGAATCTATATAATAGGAAAACCTTAAGAAAAAGAACAAAGAGGAAGTGAGGAACTCACCTTAACAAAGCAGCTCTGAATTAGATTATACCAATTAGATGATGAGTGAGTTATTTATAGGGACTTGGGTGATTGAATCAAGGGATGAATAATTCCTAAATTTAATTTTGTAACGATCGGATGATTGAATTAAGGGATTACTAAATTTGTAACGATCGGATGATTGAATTAAGGGATTACTGTAATTGAAGGAGATATACGTTAGAGATTGAGAGGAGAAGGATCGGGGGAGATGAACAGACGAAGGAGATGGAATTTGTGAGATATGTGCGTGAGGGATTTGGGGGAAATGAACAAATTAGCTACATAGTACTTTGGGCGCCCTGAAATATTGCTCTGGGCATCGTCAAATTCCACTCAAGGCGCCCTGATATGATCCAACGGTTGTTTTAACGGCTGATCCAACGGTTGATTTAAAACGTGATATTAATACTAACAATTACGCTGAACGGCTAATCCAACGGTTGTTATAATGGTTGATCCAACGGTTTATTTGAAAAGTGATATTAATACTAACAATAACGTTCATTATAATGGAAGTTATCTAACGGTTGATATCGGTGTTGATATGGGACGGACGGACGGACGGATTTATCTCCAATGTTTGTCCCAGTCAGCACTTTTCAACCTGTCGACTAACTTCAGTGCTAGTGTAAAGAAGAAAACTTACATGGTTCCATCTTGTCGACTAACTTCAGTGCTAGTGGGTTTGATAGGCCACTTCCATCTCTATAATGGAGCATTTCAATTTGCATTTCCTCAAGCTTATCAGCATCTATTAATTTATGACTGGCAAGATATACACTG
Organism: Eschscholzia californica subsp. californica; assembly: GCA_002897215.1. Taxonomy (NCBI): domain Eukaryota; kingdom Viridiplantae; phylum Streptophyta; class Magnoliopsida; order Ranunculales; family Papaveraceae; genus Eschscholzia; species Eschscholzia californica. The sequence continues at coordinate 578,208 of BEHA01000875.1, forward strand.
TTCATGACTTGATTGGTCTCAACTTTTTCCCAACCTTGACCATAATAAATTGTCGGATTCAGATAATACGCAGCTCCATGCAGTGGATGATGAAGTTGATCAACCCAAGGTTCTCCTTAAGTCTACAGATTCCCCCTGACAACTTCTTCTCACATAACTTACACGATACCAAATTTTTGTCATTAACATTCCTACATTCTCCCCATTCCCATGCTATGCCTGTGGAATTTCTTTTCACCGGAGCAACACTACTAGCACCAGCAGATCCAGTACTCGCAGAATTCATCGCTGAAGGACTTTACTGTTTCAAATTAACCAAAAAAGGAACAAAATTAATCCATTAAGAGTACAATATCACCAAAAATCAGATCATAAACCACAAAATAAGTTAATTATGAGTATAATATCAACCTTACACCCTAAAATAACCTCATTATGAGTATAAAACAGTACAAATCATACCCTAAACCCTAAAATATCAACCTTAAACCTTAAAATAACCCCATTATAATTATAAAACACTAAAAATCAAACCCTAAACCCTAAAATCAATCCATATTATGAGTATAAATCACTATAAATTAACCATAACAAGCCAAACCTAATTGTTATAAACATTAATGAAGTATAACAACTCAAACTTAACATTAAAATCAGTTTATATAGAAAAAAAAACTCAATTAATGATTTCTACAGAGAGAAAGAGTTGTAAAAAGAAAAAATGGAGAAGATAGAGAGAGAAACTTACTTGGAATCAAGTTTGGAGAAGAAGATAGCTTGAAAAAGTGCTTCAATGATGGTTGATTGGTGTTTGGAGAAGAGGGAAGAAGATAAGAGGGAAGGAACCCTAGACTTTCTCGGTTTGGAGAATGAAAAAGAAAAAAAAACAGACCTGCTACTATAAAGCCCGACTAGAATTTGCTCCATTTGTGAAATGCATATCATTTGGAAAAGCTGATTAATCAAACTTCCACTATTTGTAGTTTTTTTACGGAACCAAAATCTCCAATTATGGTCACTTCATCGATCTTATCGTCTCCGCTCTCAAAGTGTTTGGTGATGTTTGTGGACGCCCAAAATCTGCATCATAAGAAATTTGTGAGGAGGAGATCATTATGTGTCAGGCCTTGACGTGTCGATATTAATATCAACCTGAAATTCAGTTGATGGTGAGAGATTACATTAACGGGTGATGACGAAGGCCGACACTCTTCTATAGCATAAATGAAACTTAGCATTAAACAGAAACTAATCTAATCAAATTAACAAACCCAACAAATAGACATTAACATCAAGAAAGAAACATGGAGGAACACTCTGCAAGCAAGATAACCAATTGGTAAACTGAATAAAGGAAAATAATATCAAATTTGAAGATCATTTCATAAAGTTAAATTAGATCAATGAATCAAAAATTCAACCATTCTGCAAATCCTATAATACATAGAACATAAATGTAAACAACACATAAAAAAATGACCAATTTAAGGAGTTATGGTTTTAGGATAAAAACTGTGATGGAAAGACATGGAATATCGAGGGTAATTGAACCATAATTGAATCAAAAACATGTTTTGTAATGGAGAAACTCATCACTCCAATTTTGAGTTCACTTGTAATGAAAATGTTGACTCTATTGGTGGCATAGCCTCCTCACCCGTCTGTTTACAACAATGAAAATTTCATAATCGATAATATGATCATAAGTTGAATATGAAAAAATATTTTCAAATTGAATGGCTTATAATTCAAATTGCAGGAATTATCTCATGATTATTTAAATAGGAAAACCTCAAGATTGAAGAGAGCTTGGTACTATAAAATCATGCACTTGTGGTAATGGATTCTCCATAATCAACTCTCTTATTACCATAGCTAAAAGACTGTCCAAACCAGTTTCATTGCATTGGGGACTCAAATATGTTCTAACAAATACTCACCAAATGTTCTATTTCAGATTTTGATCAGAATTTTCTATTTCTGAGTTATTGAAATTTGGTCAAGCAAGAGTTTAGCTTCGTATGTAGATCAAGAAATCGACAGAAAGAACATCCAAGTCAAACAGTACTCAAACATAGGATATTCATCTAAAAAGATCTAACTAAAAGAATCCTCAATGCTAAATTTTCACCAAAAAATTCTAAATCCAGCGAAAGGGGAGGCTAAACCGAGTGATTGAACATAATAGCTAAAATCTGCAATCCTAAACTTCATTAAAAACCGAGATGAAGTGAAAATTATATGCTTATGATATCACAAATAAACTCAAAATCAAATGCAAAAGAAAAAACAAAAAGAAAAAGAAAACAGAGAAGAGAGGTAGTACCCGTCAAAGTTGTCAAGAAGAATTGATTTTTTAGGCTTCAAAGTTGTCAAGAAGATATTCTAAGAAGCTAGCAGTTCAAGAGATTCAATTGGTTAACTTAGTAAAATTATGAGAAGCTAGCAGTTTAAGAGATTGGATGAGAACAACCATTAATGATTCCAAAAATGGGTTAATTTAATAAATAAAATTAAGACAGACTACAAATTATAGAGATTGAAACGATTGAAATACACTTGAATCAAATCTGAACCCACTGTACCTGATTAAATAATTTGATTTAGCTTAGGATCTTTATGGGGAGTCCGACCATTTTGTTACTCCACTGGCCAGTGATTGAGGTTGAAGATAGAAATTGATAGTGGAAGATTTTGTTGAAGGAATTAAGGAAGATTTTGGTGAAGATTCAACTTCTCTTCTCTCACGACCCCGATTTATCGTCTTCTTTACTTTGTTTTGTATAATAGATTAGGAGGGAAAGTTACCATATATATTAAATATGAGGATTAAGTATTTCTTGAGACCTATCCTTCTTGAGACTCAAGAGGGACGGGAACCAGTCAACTAATCAAGTATTTCTTCAATCTCGACTACACTAACAAATACGTAGAGTATTATATCTCGGTAAAACAATTAAAACGTAACAAAGATAAAGAGAATAAATGATATAAGCTTATACCTTGTAAACTTCCCAGGGTCTATGATCTCCCTATTCCACAGCCTGTAACAACAAAAACTATGTCATTAACTTTAAAAACCATTTAAAACCAAAATCAAACTGAACCAGTAAACTATTTGCAAAAGATCACTAATATAGATTTTTAGATTATTAGGGAAAATCTGAAGCCATATAACTGTGAAGAGGAAAATGAACAACATTTTCCGGTTTAGCTTGAGAGATAGTATGTGAAGATGAAGAAATTCAAAAAGCTGTATTATTTAACATCTGTTCTACTGAAGCAATTCAATCGTGGAGATAACAATCTTTCAATAGCAAAATAATAAGAGGAATACCTAATTTACTGCAAGATACAAATCCAGAAAAACAAAATAAAAAAAATTAGAGAATCAGGGAAAACTAATTCAGTAATCTATATCAATATCAATAGGTAATACAAAAAAAGAGTAGGTAATACAAAAGAAAAGTAAGTAATACAAGAACTTACTTTGGTGAGGAAATATCCCTAAGCACAGTTTCTGCCTTTCAGAAAATGGATCGATTTGGTAACGGAAAGGAAGTTAGAGAGAGAGAGAACTTACTTTGGTGAGGAAATATCCCTAAGCACAGTTTCTGCCTTTCAGAAAATGGATCGATTTGGTAACGGAAAGGAAGTTAGAGAGAGAGACTGAAATCTCATTAAGGGGTTTGGGCGTTTCAGATACAGTTAATGGGGCATTTCAGAGAGAGTTCATGAAGAGAGAGCGAATGAGAACGAAATCTCATTAAGAGGTTTGGGCGTTTCAGAGATAACTAATTGAGTGTTTCAGAGAGAGTTCATGGAGAAAGAGAGTTATTCTAATCTGAACGTTGAACCAGCCCTAACCGGGAGTTTTAGACGGTCTAGATTCAGAGTCTTGTTTACTTTCTTGCATTTAGTGGGTAAATAAACTTATATCTTTTAGAGTGGGTAATAGATCCTAGGATGAAGATGTTATCAAAATTGCAATGGACGACTGGATTTGTCTTTTGGCTAGTCCCAGTCAGCAAAAAACATTCTGTTTTATATAATAGATAGATGTGAAAAATGAATTATTCAACTGGTAAAGAAGGTATTCTCTTGTTATATAGATACACATTGAACATCTTGGGTGGAGGACACCATAATGAGTTGAATTCCATTACTTGACTAGTCCTTAGAGCATCTCTAATGAGACACTGAAACTCTAAAATTTATAGTGCTACAAGGAATTTTTAGAATTCTTGCTAAAACCACTTTTAATGAGACACTCATTGGTGAGGCAAATTTGGTCAACGTTGATCAAGTCAATAAGTTAAGAGATTGACCAAAACAAAAGAAGGACGATCCTCATTAAGGGAGGTGGATCCGAGAGAACCATGTCGTTTGAACCTTTACATTGGGGGTCGCCATGAGTCTCTTAGGTGCCTTGAACCTGCTCTGGCCTATTGACAAGACAAGAGGAGAAACCGAGCTAGCTTTAATAAGTAATAATCTACTTTGGTCTCAAAACTGTAAGGGAGGTCTGCAAAAATCAAGTCGACATCTTGAGACCCACATTGCCTCGAGGCAAGTGAGAAGCTGGATCCAAAACGAAATTTGCCTAACCTGAGCCCGGTCTAGCAAAGCCCCGGAGCAAAGAGAGTAACCGAAAGGAGCTCTGTCATCCCGATCTCAGATCAAACTAAACAAAACACCAATGACGTGGGATGCCAGGTAGAGTCAACGAACTACTTTTCATACGCAAGTTGTTTTGTGTCAAATAATTTATTAGTGTCAGAAGAAACACACCCATCAGATACTATCATGACCATCAACACTTGGCTATCATCGAGGCTGGTTCCTTACCACCGCATCATCTTAGTCGTACATTGTCGCTTCTCATCCAACCTATGCAAGCATACCAAGGTTTGGCATAAACCATGGACCGTGTTGTAAACTTACACTTTGAATTCCTTCTTTAAACTGCAAAAAACAACTCACTGACTTGAGCATTCATGTGTTTTTATTTCACAGAGAATTTCATTAAGTTTTTAGGATAATTCATCACCTGGTTGTGGATCTCGATCATCAACAAGATAATCGAGAAAACCACACCTCGACATGATCAGTATTGGTAAGAGACATATTGTGGTGTCGTTTATAAGGGGTTAACACTCTAATTGAAGCATTTAAAAACGCGGTCTTCACTATAGCAAAAATAACTTTTATGTTTTCATAAGCGACCGTATTACTAAAATATTAAAGTACCTCATAACGTTTCATAGTTAATGGTGGGTAACGAGCAAGGTGGATCTGAAAACGAACAGGTACAAACCACTAAGGTGGCGGGTCAATACTCGTGGCATGTCGTGTTCATTCGCCACGCATTTGGCGGGACAGGTGGGTCTGAGGTTGTGGGTTCTCTTTAACACCAACCCGTTAGATTTGACAACATGACCCACCACAAAACGTGTCGTTTCTGGCCTGCCATGGGCCACAGAAGACTCGTGAGAAACGATTAATACTGAATAAAAATGAACTAATTAACACTTAAGAGTTGCACTTGACAATAACGTTAAGTAAACCTGAATAGACTCTACTCGGTCATTACTAGTAGTTGAGAAAAGACACCAACCACTTCTCAACAGAGAAAACAACTCTTTCAACAAAAAAAAGAAACAGAGAAAACAACTAGCGTGTTATGCTTAAAACAGAAACACGCCACGTTACATATATTTTTACATAAAAAGCGAACTTGGTCAAAGTCGTGTTTGCCGATGCCGTGGTATGTTAGACACGTCGGGCCTCGCTAGTGTGGCGGCCTCTACTATTTGTAGTAGTAATAAAGCAAGGGTAATATGGTCCACTAAATAGCATATTGGTCTATCTTTTTTTTTTTTTTTGAAAGTCGACTACGATCTACGTAAGTCGTTACATTTGCATTGATACATCAAAGACGTGATAAGTTTGATAATCGACCACTCAAACTCTAACTTTTATATCCGTCTATCTTAAGTATTCCGTTATTTTACAGGTAACTGCCAGGCTATCCAACTTTTGTTGAAGTTCCCAAAGCACAAGAGTACCGACAAGTTATTTCTGGCCGGATTCTGACACACACCCGAGATCCAATACACGTTTGTCTCGCACGTGCCATATCTTCACACTCGGCTCACATTAGTGCGATCGCACCCAATTCTTCCTTCCCCACAGTTTAGTCCTAGGAGGATGCTTTTTTATTTACTTTCCTAAGAAATAAAATAAACCCCGACGATGCCATTATCTGGTTTTCTGATTCTCACTTTCTCTCTCTAGATTTTCAAAAGTTTCTCTTCCTCAAAGTTGAGAAATGCTTCATTGTTTTTAGATCTAGAGAGAGAAAGAATGTTTCTAGTTTTCATCAGGAGTTAAAACGAATTTGGTGAGTAACTTTTTTTCTTTTAAGTTTCACAAGGGTTTTAGAAGGAAGAAGAAGAAGATGGAGTCGATACTCGCTAGGGCATTAGAGTATACGTTAAAGTACTGGTTGAAGTCTTTCACCAGAGATCAGTTTAAGTTACAAGGTCGAACCGTTCAGCTCTCCAATTTAGGTGAGTTTGGATGGAAAAATGTTTCATTTTTGTTTGATTACGGGAACTAAATTAGGTTAATTGAAGGAATGTTTTGATTTGTTGTGTGGAATTGGGAATTGTGATAGATATAAATGGTGAAGCTTTACATGCTAGTGTTGGATTACCGCCGGCACTCAATGTTACAACGGCGAAGGTTGGGAAACTGGAAATAAAGGTAGATCGGTAGTTGTTTTATACTGATTTAATTAATTTTGGACTCAATTTTGGTTTTTGATGTGTTTCTGATGTGTTTTATTGTAGCTTCCATCGGTTAGTAATGTTCAAGTTGAACCAATTGTTGTTCAAATTGATAGGCTAGATTTAGTTCTGGAGGAGAATTCTAACTCTGATACTTCTCGAAGCCCAACTAGGTAATGCAATTTTCATTTAGTTAGGGTTTAGACTGTAATTCAGATTAGTTAAAGAGAAAACTTGAAGACATTCTTATTGCTTCTGATGCTATTGTTAACAGTGCACAGTCTAGTACCCCTGGGAAGGGCAGCGGTTATGGATTTGCGGATAAGGTCAGATTCTACTTCATATGGGTCTTTTCTACAAGATTTATTATAAGTATAACTGCTTGCCAGCGTGGAAGCGAAATTCCTTGCCTCTGGTGTTTTAAAGTTCACGGTTTATGTGGTTTCGATATTGATTGTGAGAGAAGTGGGTAATGTCACTCTTCTTAGTGTTAGTACTATTTTTCGTTACCGTTATTAATTTAATCTAGATAAACTGTAAATGATCTGGTATCGAGTAGGCTGGTATAAATAATAGGATTGAAAGATAATGCGCTTGATGATTTATAGTGGAAGATCCATTTAATCTTCGTATTTTCACGGAGACGATGTTTCCTAGTAATTGGCATTAAAGATAATTCCAATCTCGCCTTGCAATTTGAATATGAGTATCGTATATTGATTTTAAGTTGAAAAGATGGAAATAATAGTAGTTACAATTAATGTTTCTTTTTGACCACAGTAATTACTGCTTTGTTGAGCTAGGGATGTACTTGATTCTTGAGTCTTGACATCACGAACATTGAAATTTTAGAATGTCTTATCATTGGTAGCATCATTGGTTTTTATGTAAAATCAACACTAGGCCTTGAGATTCTGTATGTTCTCAGATTGCAGATGGCATGACATTGGAAGTGGGCACTGTCAATCTTCTTATTGAAACCCGTGCTGGAGCTCAAAACCAAGGAGGTGCTACATGGTAAATTTTCAGTTTCAGTAAATAAATGGTTAGACATTTGAAGTTTGTAATTGCAGCGCTCTTCTGTGGATAACCATTTCCTGTGTTCTTAATATTCATCCTTGTTAATAACCAGGGCGTCACCTTTAGCTTCTATCACTATTCGCAACCTTTTGCTGTACACAACAAATGAAAATTGGGAGGTACTTGAATAGCTTCCAGGTTATAGTTTCTCGTTTGATGTCATTATCATGCACAGGGACATCACTTTGTTAGCCTATTTTTTTGACAGGTTGTGAATCTTAAGGAAGCCAGAGACTTCTCCAATAATAAGAAGTGCATTTACGTTTTCAAAGTAATTATTTCCCTTGAATTTACTTCCTAACTCCTAGTTTCATCTACCTTACATGACTTTAAAGCTACAAAAACAAATAACTTTTCGTGTTATTTGTGAACTAAGTGTGCCTTTAGATTTTTTTACTGTTTTTGTGGATTTATTATTTGATGATATTAATTTCATCTGCTTCCAGAAATTGGAATGGGGATCACTTTCAATTGACCTGCTACCTCATCCTGATATGTTCACTGACGACAATTTGACATGCTCTAGCAATGGAGGTAGTAAGCGGGATGATGACGGTGCAAAGCGAGTGTTCTTTGGAGGTGAAAGGTTACTGGAGGGAATATCAGGACAGGCTTATGTAATGCGAACCTTGACGTTTTAAAATAATCTGAGTACTTAATTTGTTTGCTTATCGGAGAATGTTCTTGTAATTTCCGGTTATATACACTTTTAATCTTTCCTTATTTTGTAATCATGATCAGGTCACAGTGCAGAGGACAGAACTAAACAGCCCACTTGGCCTTGAGGTTCAATTACATGTCCCAGAAGCCGTTTGTCCAGCTTTAAGTGAACCTGGTAAGCAGGATGTTTTCAGTTTGCTTCTTATATGATTGTATCTATGAGTTCTTTGCTTCTTGTCTTCTGTTGTTTACTTTTGTCTCGCTCAGATATTGCACATTTAGTAAAAGAGGTCACAATTTGTGCAGGTTTGCGTGCTGTTCTCCGTTTCATGACTGGATTATACATGTGCATTAATAGGGATGTGAACCCTAATGCTCAACAGGTTTTCTTTCTTATGTTTATTTTTGAAAAGATTTTGTCGAAGGGAAAAAATATCATGCCTTTAGAGAGGTAAACAGAATCCCGATTTATGTCTCACATTTGGATGGAACACTTGGCAGCGGAGTACGGAAGCAGCTGGACGTTCTCTTGTTTCCATTGTTGTAGACCATATATTTCTTTGCATTAAGGATGCTGGTTAGTATTTTTTGCTATTCCTAGTACCTTTCAGTAAAAGTTATTACAGCTGAGACTGAGAGACTTCTCATTCGGCATAACTCTACTGCTTTATTTGAATTTTGTTTTACTTTTATTGTCACTGATATCACTTTTATTAACAGATTTTCAGCTTGAGCTTTTGATGCAGTCACTATTCTTTTCTCGAGTATGCTTCCAAGACCTATTTTTCTTCTTGAGTTTATTGATGATTGAACATCTATTCTATTAACATGGAGGCATCATGGTTATAGGTATTCGACACTGGTATGAGGTGTCGGGTGAGTGGGAATAGGCCATAGATGGGGAGATGACCGAACAATGAATGTGCACTTTTTGAGTTATGAGGTCCTTTAAATTTGCTTGCAGTTTTTTCATTTTGATTATGGAAAGCCGTTGTTACACACTTACACTATACACGAAAGACATTGATTGATTGACATAGAGTCGTCGAGTGATATTTTATGGTCTTGACATGATTTTGTGCAAGTACACACGACACAGTGTACATACTAACTCTCACATTATACAATTGAAGTGTCTAACAAGAGCATCCGTGGGCTCGACATCGAAAAATACAAAAACGAGTATCCATGTTACAAGGAATTTTATGGTACAATGTTATTTATCTACATTCTATAGACTTGAATGAATTCCAACTTCATTGGTGTTGTCTTATTCGCAGGTGAGTGTATCCGAAGGAGGAAATACCAAAAACTTGTCCAAAATTATGGTTGCTGGACTTTTCTTGAGGTATCCTTCAGTGGCATTTGGTTATAATTGCTGCCTATTTGTCCCAACTCCCAAAACTCATCAAAAGTTATGGTTGAAAACTTAGTTAATGTGCTTGTTATATTTTTGATTAATTTGAATTAATGATTGGGGAAAAGAATTTACGAAGATTTCAAAATCTCGAGGGGGAAGGAAAAAAGAAAGGAAAAATTACATCATATACAAGAAAGTATCCCAGTTTTCCACCATATCAAAGAAAGTTTTAAGCTTGGCCCATTGGTACTTCCTGCTCCAATGGAAGATGACATTTAGAGGATTGTATCCTGATTGTCTCTCTTTCCTTTGAAAATGATATCATTTCTCGCCTTCCAGATAGCCCAGACCACTGCCTTGGGGATCAATTTCAACAATTGCTTTGTTTTTGTTGCCTCTAAGTTCTGTCCAGGCCACTAAGTAAGCTTCTTTGGACATTGGAAGAACCCATGCCACTTTCACACTATTGAGGAACGAGTACCACAC
>BEHA01000875.1:588924-623965 GCA_002897215.1 Eschscholzia californica subsp. californica
TGCAAGCTGTTACTCAAGATTTACTGCATGTTCCTGACTTTGGTATAACTTATCAGACTAAACATCCTCTTTAAGATTTTTTGTGATGATGTATAACTTATTATGCTTCTGGTACTGTGTTCACTTTTCTTATATAATCTCATTTTGAGTTGATCGAGTTTCACCCTTTCTTGGAGTAGGTCAAAATTTTTGCCCGCCAATCTATCCACTAGGAACTATGCGATGGCAACTAAATGAGAGTGTTCCTCTAATATGCCTTCATTCTCTCCAGATCAAGCCTACACCAGCCCCTCCACAATTTGCCTCACAAACAGTCATTGATTGCCAACCTCTTATGGTATATCAGAACAATAACTTTATTATCAATTTCGATTGCTGATGAGCAACTTCACTATCATTTTCCCTTTCTTTCTCTTATTGCTCTCTTCTTTTTTTCATAGATTAATTTGCAAGAAGACTCTTGTTTGAGGATCGCTTCCTTCTTAGCTGATGGCATTGTGGTCAATCCTGGTGCTGTTTTACCAGAATTCTCAGTTAACTCTCTTATATTTAGTCTCAGAGAGATAGAGCTCACTGTTCCTCTTGATGCTGGAAAGCTGGATATTCGTTCTTCATTTGGGAGCAACGATTTCAGAAGCTCCTTTGCTGGCGCGAAGCTTCATGTTAAAGATTTGCTCTACTCAGAGTCTCCCATCGTTAAACTGAAGCTTCTTAATCTGGACAAAGATCCAGCTTGCTTCTCTCTCTGGGAGGATCAACCTATTGATGCCAGTCAACTTAAATGGAAAGCTCAAGCTTCTCAACTTAGTTTGTCGCTTGAAACTGGCATTAGTGATTTGTCTTCGGGTTTATGGAAATGTGTTGAGCTGCTTGAAGTATGTATTGAAGCAGCAATGGCAACTGCAGATGGTAGCCCTCTAGTTACTGTTCCTCCTCCTGGAGGTGTTGTTAGAATAGGTCTTTCTTGCCAACAATACTTATCCAACACTTCAGTTGAGCAGCTGTTTTTTGTTCTCGACTTGTATAGCTATTTCGGTAGAGTTGCCGAAAAGGTATCCAAAATTGGGAGAAGTAACAAAGAGAAAAGTAGTATAACAGAATCGCTGGGAGGAAAAGTTATTGAAAAGTTTCCTGGTGATACTGCTGTTGTTTTAGCCATGAATGGCCTGCAACTTAGATTTCTTGAATCTTCTTCGGTGAATATTGAGGGTATGCCTTTAGTTTTATTCAGTGGAGCGGATCTCTTTATCAAAGTTTCTCATAGAACCCTAGGTGGTGCTGTCGCAGTATCATCCAATATACGTTGGGAAAATATTCAAGTTGACTGTGTAGACGAAGATGGGGACTTGGTTCACGAGAATGGAACTGTAGGAATTTATAGTGAAGAAGCTTCATTGGTGAATGGAAATGGATACCCACCCATGAGAACTGTCTTTTGGATTGATAACAGAGGCAGGAGCAATCAAACTGGCATTTCAGTACCGATTCCATTTTTGGAGGTCACAATGGTGCAGGTAATTCCATACAATGCCCGAGACATGGAATGCCACAGTTTAACCATGTCAGCCAAAGTCGCAGGTGTTCGTCTCGGTGGTGGAATGAATTATACTGAAGCACTTCTTCATCGGTTTGGCATACTTGGGCCAGATGGAGGTCCTAGTGAACGTCTTTCGAAAGGGTTGAAGTACTTATCGACTGGTCCACTATCAAAGCTTTTGAGGGCATCACCTCTTGAAGATGATCAGGAAGAGAGTAAGAAACTAGTCGGTTTTTTTTATTTAACTATTCAATGAATTGTCATCTCTTTTGTGCTTTTCACCTTAAATCTAATTTTTAACTCTTTTTTTTGTATTCAGGTGGACACTTCGAAGACAAGGAAAATGGAGGGTACCTGGATGTGGGAATCCCTGATGATGTTGATGTGTCAGTCGAATTAAAGAATTGGTTGTTTGCTCTTGAAGGTGCACAGGAGAGGGCAGAAAGGTGGTGGTTTCATGATGGGGATGTTGGCCGAGAAGATAGATGCTGGCATACTATGTTTAAGAGTTTGCTCGTGAAGGCAAAGAGTAGTCCAAAAAATATCGGAAATGGTACAGGAATACCACACCAGTCACAGAAATATCCCGTTGAATTGGTCACGGTGAGCTTTTGCTTTGGTTCCTTCTCTTGAGTTACTTCTGTGTAGCTTCTCTAAACCATAAACCCTAAAAAGAACTAACTAATTAGATGTTAGCTTTACTGTTTTCCCTTGAGCTACTAAGTTTAGGTGGCTTTTTTGAGCCTTTTACATCTCCTCGTGGGGCCGCTCTCACTTTCTCTTGCAACTTATTTTCCCCGTTAATGCTTTGTAGGTTGGCGTGGAGGGCTTGCAAGCCATAAAACCTCAAACCAAGAAAGACAAACTTAAGGATGGCGTCTCTCTAGGAGGAATCAAAGACACTGGGGATTGTGGTGGGGTAAATTTCGAAGTTCACATGGTGAGCCCTGAGAGCAATGAGAGTAACGAAATGCCCACGTGGATGGTGGACAATGTAAAGTTTTCAGTTAAACAGCCGGTATGAGATCTAATCTTCAGTCTGAAGAGAATGAACTGGATTAGGATGTCAATTTAAATGAGCTTGATCATTTTTTTCTTCCTTAGATTGAGGCTGTGGCAACCAAGGAAGAACTGGAATACCTTGTTGGACTATGCACGTCAGAAGTAGATTCAATGGGTCGAATTGCTGCTGGGATTTTGCGGTTACTAAAGCTGGATGGTTCCATTGGCCAAGCTGCTATAGATCAGCTTTCAAACCTAGGTAATTCTGCAAATCTAACCCCCTCATAAATCTAATAAGCCGCGAGTAACTTACGAACATCAGATTTGTATCATCGTCTCTCTTCAATTGCTGTTTTACTTCTACAATTTTTGTTAGAGGAACAGTGTCGAAATATAAGATATTGTTTTGCAGGAAGTGATGGTTTCGAAAAGATATTCACACCAGAAAAGCTCAGCAGACGAAATAGTACCTGTAGCACCGGGTTTACACCATCTCCACATGTTATTACCGAGAGTCCCAATCGTAGCTTTGAATCTACAGTGTCCTCACTTGAGTCGGCGGTTTCAGATTCTCAATCGAAGTGCTTGGAACTCATAGCTGAGTTAGATAATCCCGAACTTTTCATGAAACAGCAACATCTAGCCGATATAAAACAGTTGAATCAAAAGCTTGAGAGTATGCAGATTCTTTTAACTCGATTAAGGACTCAAATTTAGACATCTCAATTCTGGTTGCCACCCAACTGTATCTGGTACTAAAGTTTTCCGACTACATTTGGGGCTATTCTTTTCTGTATATATATCACATTACATTATATTATATATACTATACAAATATAGGTTGAGAGAGTTTGTATTGGAAGAGGTAGAAATAAGAAGAATTGGATTTTGTTTCACATTATATTCTTTTCTTGTTATTTTTTATCCAATCACTCGCTTGTTGATGTATCTAACTATTTGTGACACAAGTCTCAAACACAAATCTACTTGACCTGGTCAATTGTTTTTGACAAGTAATTTGTAACTTCTTAGGTAATGGGAGTATTTTTACTGACAATTTTAGGGAAAATGGTGTCGTCCAGAAAAACTATTTGTTACGGCTCTGTTATAGACAAAGTGCAAACAGTCACTAATTTCTTTCACCATTCCGCTACCATCCCTTCTTTAATCGAAGCTGGTAGAATGCCTTGAAGAAATGCTGGATTATCATTGACGATGTTGTTAAAAAGTTAAAAAGTTCGGCCCGAAACGTTGCCATGGAGGACCAGGAAATATCATTCTAGATATGAAGGAAGACTAAATTCTCTTAGGAGATTGTCCATCTTCATGTTTGAAGAGATTTCAACAAAGTAAGCTCATGTTTTAGCTTCTCAAGCTTTTGTTCATCACGTTAACGATATATGCATTAATACTGATTCGTCGTACAGTTGGGCTATCCACTGTAAGATAAACTCGATCTTAATCTTACAGCTGGTAGAGCAGAGGACTGAAAATCCTCGTGTCACCAGTTCAAATCTGGTTCCTGGTATGTGGTTAATATAATAATAGCTACTCATACAAATTCGATACGGATCAGTATACAAATTGGTTAATAATCTAGATCATGATACATACTTCTCCATCCGGGAGTTTAGAGATAGACGCCTACCATATATATTTAATAGCCGAAGTGCGGTCATAGATGTTATTTGGAAATGTACGTATATCGTATATTTCCAAGACTTGTGATAAGAGAAGAGAGAAGCATTTCTTCTCCGATCCATTTGTGAAAGAGTAGAGTGAATGGGAAGCAAAGCGAATTTTGAAGCACTGAGTAAAAAAAAAGACGCTATCCACTATAAGATAAACTCGATCTTAATCTTAATCAATACAAGGAAGCCAGCTTAAAAAAAAGCCTAAATACATCCTTCCCTTCAAACATATCAAATAGCCATCCCTTCAAATACTGATACTCGTGAAAACTAGTATTAAGGCTGTAAACCTAGAAACTGTATTTAAAGATATCAAACATGCAAGAATCTCCGCATCAGCACCTTATTCTTACAACTCCTATAGAAGCCTTAATACATCGGCTTACTACTATAGTAGTTAAAGTTAGTGTTATAGAGGGAAAAGTTCCGTAATTGGCTCTAAATTGGAAGCCAACTGCAATTGTGATTCAATATGATGCGAATAGATGTTTGATTGCACAAAAAATGGAGGTGGTTGTGAAGGAACTTGAAGAACAAGCGAATGGTCATTATAAATGTGCGCAACCAATGCCGTTGTTGGTCTATCAAATATATCTTCTTGAACACATAATAAACCAATGTGGATGAATCTCATCACTTCGCTTCTTGAAACCACTAAAAGATAATCTTTAGTTGGAGTCGGGAAATTTCCATACAACACAAAGCATAGATAATAAGCGAAAAAGAATTACTTTTGTACTTGAGACGAAAGAATTACTTTTGTACTTGAGAAGAAAGAAAATCCAATCGAACAGAAATTTACATCAATCTAATTCTTGTTCAAAAAACAAACACAACTAGAGAACATTATAATATCCAAGTACCAACTACCTGCAAGTTAGGACTACTAATGTCATGTTATATCACAGAACACTGAATTATGGCGATAACTCAATACTTTGTTACAATTACTCGATATCTACCTCACAATTAATATCAGTGTCTCTTGGCTTCTCATCCATTTCTAGTGCGTTTATGTCCTCATCCTTCTCACGCACAACCTGCAAAACCATAACAAACACAAGTCATTTGAAATTCTGAAGAATAAGTAGCTTTTAGAAAGACGGGGAGAAATCAGCATGCTTCTATACCATAGAGAGAGAGAGAGAGAGAGAGAGAGAGAGAGAGAGAGGTGAAGGTACACGAACCTTAGTGTAAACAGTATGACCAGGTGGAACTGGAGGTGGAGGTGGTAGATGTGTAAACCTCTCACTCTCTTCTTGATCTTCCTTACCGACAGTGTCAGGAGCTTCAACTACCTCAGTCTTCTCCTCTATCTCACCTGCTTCAATGAAGTCATCAACCGCGTGAGCAGCCATACTGGTTGAGGGCAACAAATATCCTGCTTCCAAACCTTTGGCCTGCACAATCAGGAAGGAACATGTTGAAGATTACTTTCCAATCAAACATAAGCCTCTGTACTTCAAAGGAGATAAAAATAATGAACAAGAAAAGATTGAAGTCCAACAGAAGACGTTCATATATTTGAATAGAATTTTATATTGTAAAATTATATTTGAATATAATTGTAGATTGTAAAATTATATTTGAATATAATTGTAGATTGTAAAATTAAGCGCATTGACTATCTTACCTTCTCTATGGAAGCCATACCGGAAGACCCGTTCTTCCTCCGCTTATTATTTTCTTTTGCTAGAGATATGTGACCATTGTTTCCTACCATGATTTTGTTCTCTGTATCAGCTTCATTGTAGTTGTTTTCTGGTTGGATGGACATTCCATCTCGACGAGTAAGCTTCTCTGATCCAACAGACCCAACTAAAGACTTCTTTGGATTTGCTGGGATAATACGATGTTAGCATAAGTCAATAACTGCGTAGAAAAAGAAGATATCTGTTCTTTATACAACTTACCTCTCTGATAAGTTGAAGTTAATGTTGGTGTTTAACAACTAACATCGCAATTTATAGTTGTACTATTGTAACGTGTAGTAGTGAATAGAGACGCGACGTAGTACAAGAGATTGTATCGAACTCTATTAGATCTATATCAATCGAGAAATCAAACCGTCCTGCTCACTAAAATTATCACACTGCAGTCGATCCACATCCTATTCTACTTATTAAGGCAGTAAGAGTAACAAATGAAAATACTTATTGGGGCTAACCTGCCCATTGTTCCTTACGTGCTCCCAGACTAATCCATGGCCTTTTCTTGCTTGAAGAAGCCCGTTTCTGCATTTCGTTGATTGGGCTCTGTTCAGTATCATGGTTAGGTTCTCCATCACTATCAGTATTGCCACTTGAATCTTCTTCATTAGCACCGAGTCTTGATGCATCAGAAAAAATCTGATCTCCCAACTCTTGAAGTCGAGCTTGTGACCTTCTCATTGACATCCAAACAAACCAATTAGTGACGAGAGAAGAGACTATTAAGAGAAGTACAGTTTTCATCTACATTAATAGGTATATTTACAGAGCCAACAAGCACATCTATGACTTACCTCTTAAGTTCCTCTTGAGCCCTTGAAAAGCGACTATGTGCCTTAAGGAACTTGGTAAGTCTCGCAGTTATCCTTAAACAACATTTGACAGAAAATTTTAGACAAGGAAACAGTGGTAGCATAAGTTATGCAGATATAGCAATAAGTTACTCATGACAAGCAAAGTATGATCTAAATCATAAAAACCTTTTATACTCCTTTTGCTCCTTGCTTAATTGGGCTTCAAGATCCTCATTTCTAGAAGCAAGGACGTCAGCCTCTTGGATTCTCTCTTCCACGTATATCTTTATATGAAAATTAAAAAGGAAGAAAGTAAGTAAGTTGTTAATGTATACAAATCGTCGATGCCCTAGTTCGGAAATGAACATAAACATTCCTGAGTGGTCGAGCATCATGTCTAGTTTCCACACTTATGCTCGTTACAGCATGTAGCCCTTCTCAGTATCCAAGTTTAATTGCATAATGCATATAAACGAATATGTTTTTGTTGGCATTGTAAAAGCAGGAAATAAGCAAGGGTATCCTAGCATCTCATATCTTGCGACAGTAGGATCTTTTCTAATGATTGTACAAGTATTCTTTGCCTCGCGATCTAAATTAATAAATCTAGCTCCCCGGTCCTTTCGAGGAATTTAAATAAACTAGAGCTCCATAGCGATCTACCAAATTATACTCAGTTACTGTTCTCACTTGTAGTTTCTTTTTGTGATCACGAAGCATGTCAATATCCAACTGCACTTGTTTCACCTGTACCATATTTCCACAATAAAAAGAAAATAAGGTGAGCAAACATATTCAGATAAATTGGTAATTAGTCTTTCCCCATTTAAGTATTTTGAAGGCAGAATTATAAATGAACTCAGACCTGGTCTTCAAGGTTATTGTCTCCATGGAGTCCAACTTTACCTCCTTCAGCTCGATCAGAGATCTTCAGACTTCCAGATGCATCACTGTGCCCATCCAAATGCTGTTGCTTCCTCTCTATTCTCTCGCTATAAATTGAACTGTGTTCATTACCAGTAAGAAAGGTGAATTACTTGTAGAACATACAAGCTGAGCAGAAATTCAGCTATTTATATGTGATGTGACTCATTATGTTTGCTGCATAAGTTACTCATGTAGGAAAAACAGAATCTCAGATACTCTTGGCGGATAATTGATCACTTCAATGTGTATGACTTGAGTTTTTTATTACACAGTTACTTCTTGTATATCTTAGACAATCATATACTACAAAATACAATGTCTTACCGGTATCCATGTTACTTAGAAGTATCTAAATAGTTAACTGAAATGATTAATGAGATAGCAGAAACAGACTAAGTTAATAAGAAAAAAATGAAAACAGTAGTAGAAAACAAAAATAGTTTTTACAAGGCTGAATATGGACAAATTGGTAAGTAATAAGTATGCTCATACATCCCTGCACCTTCTAAGTGATCAACTAACATTTCCTGTAATTACGAGATTCTGACATTAAAGCAAGGTATAGTAGTTCCTGAGGAAACTATTCTCTTCGACAATATGAGCATATAGTTTGGACCTTATCACAAGTGAGATAGATCAATGTAGGATCTGCGTTACGTACAAAGAGTGCAATGACATATGATAGACTGGTGGAGCTTCTAAAACACTGTCCTCTAGTAGGGGCACATCATAATACCCTAATTGGATAGTAGTAACTCATCCAAATACACTGGAAATCATGTTACCAACCACAAAGTAGGCACCAGATTACCAGTTGAAATTAACAAGGCCCACCTTGTAAACGATAAATGTCAATAACCAACTCGTGAATTGAAAAGAATACCTATGCAACCCAATGAAACTAACTAATTATAACAGAATGTATGAATTCCCTCAAAACTATACAACGAACTTCAAAGTAATCCAAAAAAATGAAAGCAGAAACCAAAGCATATATTTGTGAGCCCTTAAGAATTCCCACTAGCTTACCTCCTTTTCCCTGGAGATCTCAAGGGACTATATCCTGCAAAGAAATTGTAGAAGAGAAAACTATCAAACAAGGGACCGATGATTAAGAGTATCGAATTCAGAACTCGGCTTTTTAATGTGGGATTCCGATAATAAGCTTTTTATTTGAATAATTTGATTTAATTGAAAGGGGAGAGGAGAATGTACAGACAGCCAGCGTAGAAGGCTAAAAAACCAAAACCAAAAGCAAAAACAAAAAGAACAACAAAATTCCGATAATAAGCTTCGAATTAGATTAAATTAATTCTACAAGGCATTTACCCCTTTCTTGATGAAGTAGTTTCTGTCCCTGAAATGCATTCCGGCCTCTTTGATCCCTTTCAGGGGAATACCTTCGCTGAGGAGAATATCTTCGCTGTGGAGAAAATCTTCGCTGAGGTGAAAATCTTCGCTGCGGTGAAAATCTTCGTTGAGGAGAACCTCTTCTGTCGAGCTTATCCCTCAAATCGGTGCCTTGATGTTCCCGCCGGTCTGCGACGGAGAGACAAAATTTTCCATTAATAGGAGCAATTACAATTTCTTTTTCCCAACCCAAAATCGAGGGCAGGCCTACAAATAATATAAAAAGATAAGCTTACCATAACATGGAGAAACAAGAAATACAATAACGAACAGAAATAGTGTCTCGTTGCCAGTTCCAAAGAGTCATAGGAATAACATCCTCATAAAAATATACATATCAATGATTCAATAAACCCATGTTTGAGGTTACACAACCGATATACCCTTTGAGTATCAAGGAAGCAAGTCAAGCAACTAATAGAGGATAAGTGATACTTGATACAGCTTCTTGAGAATAATAACGACAATATAAAACCTCGAGTGAAGTAACTTCACCCAACTGCCATAATTTATGATAGTAAAATTCATCTCGTGCAATAAATTTGTCTTCTTTGATCAAATTGTCCAATATAGTTAGCACTGTTAATCCAGCCAAGAAATCCCATCATGAAGGAAGAACCTATAACTGGATACCAAGACTCCATGGCTTTGAGATGTAGAACTACCGTGAAAAGCATTAAGATGTTCACTACCTTCACGCGATCTAAAATGACATGTACCACCAACAGTTTTCAGGAAAAATCTAACTCCTATAATCTTTTAAATGACCCCTATCTGTTTTGTGAGACATTATTTCAGGAATCGGTCTGCAAGGGCATTGATACCCCCACGTATAATAAGAATTAGCAATCAAGACAGTCCTTTGAACTGCGGAAGATAATCAACCAATATACTTTTGCAAGTGATGTAAAGGATATCCATGCCGTTGAGAGTGTATTAACATTGAATGCTAAGAGAGAATTAAGGCTAAAACCATTGTTCTCCCAACATATTCATCTTCGAAGGCCTCCTTCTCTACTTAACAAGAAGAAACAACATATTCACATACTTATCTGCAGAAAATGGGGTCTCAGTAGCTTAGTTATCAGTAAGACGATGAAGAATACATACATAGAGACTAGAGAGTACAACATAAAAGCACGACACTTCTATGTGCATAATTCACTCCAACATTAACAAGCGAAGATGTTCGAACCAAGCACAACATAGCGTCCAGAAGTGGATGGACCACAAATATTCTACTAGGTCTGATCTAGCATTAGAACCAGTCCGTATATACATAAAGTGATCTGAAAAAGGTGTATGCATATTTGTATTTTCTACGAATTGAATACTAACTTAAAGACCTGAACTACAATATCAGGACATTTCGAAACTATCATTCCTACAGTTTCCTGCTCAAACGAAGTAGACGAACGTACTTATACCACACCTTTTATCACCATAATGAACTTATATCTCGTACAACGATGAAAGAGATGTTTCCTATAGGAAGAAATAGATTGAAAGAGGTAAATAAGAAAAACATCTAACTTCTACAAGAGACCTATGTATCTCCTCTAGCAAAACCTTTGCATTTACAATGGCAAGATAATACTGCACCAAAACAACCCTTTACAGGGTCCTTCTCTAGATTCAAGTTAAAATCACTGATTTAATATAAAACAACTGAAGTACTTTGAAGTCTAATTGGGGCATTTGAGTACCAATCTAAACTTGGGAATCCATTTCTACTAGAAGAAAAACACCCATGTTCTCTTCTCTTCCTTCTCGATGACCCTTCTTTGCTAGTTCTATATTGAAATTTTGCAAAAATGGAACACAAAAATTGTTCAGTCGAGCCCTTAGTTCATACCCCACGTTAATTTCTAAGCTGCTTAGGATCTAAGCAATTTGCTCCAAACAAAACAATTCAAAACCAAATCCTGGAATGGAGTAATAATTGCCACTCACTAATCTTTGGAGCAACCCTAAATCGACAAGATCCATACCCAATTGAACCAAATTAAATAAACTTATTATCTTTTCTTTTTGTTCACAGTAAACAAGTAAGAGAACATGAAATATTCAACTCCTACTTTATTGTCTAAACTAACATAGCCAAATTCAAAGCAAACAATGAAAGGTTTCATATTTCAATTCAAAGCAAACAATGAAGTTTCTTACCATTAAACGAACCAGAGAAACGCTGAAGCTCCGCTTGACCATGAGCAAACGAGCAACTCTGACGCGTACAATTCCCTCTCTGATAAAGTACACAAAGCTTTGTCTTGTACATCTTTCGCTCCATAAACTTTGATTAAATTCAATCTCTCAAAACGAACAAAACTGGATCGTTTCGTACAGATAAGTAACTTCACCTGACGCTTATGTAATCAATAGCGAAACCCTAGATTTTTTGTAATCAAGAGGTAGAAATCCAAATTCCAACCTCCATTTACGATTTTTCTCTTCAGTTTGGAATAGCAGCGAAGATTGAAAGATCGATGTCGTCCCTTCCAGTCGAGAGGATCCAAATAAAACCCTAGTGTTCGAGAATTCTAGCAATGGTTCCCGCGCCAGAATATATACTACTCGTCACTCTTTTCAGCTCGCCCTTTGGTATTTGCGCACGTGTGCTTTTACACGAGGAACTTTCAACTCGGGGTTGAATCATTGTCAACTGGACGAGTCGAAGCGGTTTTTTAGGTTACGATTTAAGACGAAAGTCCGAAGGAAGTTAGTCTCTCTCTCTACATCTGACCTCCACTTCTAGACTGGAAATTCAGCTATTGAACAAAGAAATGGAATCCGGTAGAGGAATTTCGCCGGAATCTGACTCACTTCCGACCGAGGATTTCGTTCACGTTGACGCTGACATCGGCGATCTCAATCCTCCAGATGCAGTTGTTGTTGAAGAAGAAGAGATTTCCAGTTCCGACCTATCTCAGAATCCTAACCCTAATCCTGAATCTAACAATGGAGGTTCTGTTGATAGGATAAGAGATGCTTCTTCTAGTGAAGAGGAAAATGAAAATTCTGAAAGTGAAGGTATTGAATCTGCTTCCGTTGAACCTGATGTGAACAGAGTTCTACCGGAGGAGCTTTCTAGAGGTGTTGTCATCTTGGAATGTGAATCTTCAGCTGAAGGAGGTTCATGTACGGTTCATTTGGTTGGCACTGCTCATGTTTCACAGGTAATTTTTGTTCATATCAGTTCGATTTCGATCTTTATTCTTTTAGTTCTGATTATGATATTTTTAGACTGGCAATGAGATTTAGGGTTTCTTGGGTTCAACACTAAGAAAAAAACCTCTTTAGATTTGATTAGTTGAAGAAAAGTTAAATGTTTAATATTCTTGGACATCAAGAAAAGGATTTTATTCTTCATCTTTTTGGTTTTAGATCCTCAAATCAGTGTAAATTGCATCATATCAAATCTAACATGTCCAATTTGTTGAATTGGAAATCAAGGACATCAGTGAGGGTTCATTTGATAAGGAACCTCCCTTTTTTCGACCTTCAATTGTTTATCATTTGGTCATGCTTCTTGTTTTGGCAAAAAATTGTTTTGATTACTATGTTCTAATGGAAAACTGAGACTGCAGCTGAAATAACAAGTATAAGAAGAACATAAGATTCAGAGAATGATATTAACAATACTTAGGTCTGTCTATTTGATTTCAGGAATCCTGCAAAGAAGTTCAAGCTGTCATCAGTTACTTGAAACCGCAGGTGCTTCCCTCTTGAAACTCAAAAACCCTAGATTGATGATTTGATGGATGGATCAGTAGCAGGTTAGCTGCCTGCTTTAAGTGTTTTCCTTTACTAAGTTTTTGCTTAAAACTAGTAATGCAACTAATATGAGACTCCTAATAACAGGTTGTTTTCTTGGAGCTATGCTCAAGTCGGGTGCCTATATTGAGCCCTCAAAAGATGGAGGTTTGTACTTTGTACCTTCTGAAGTAAAGGTTTTCTTTTTCCTATTTCTGCTTCTCCCTTCTTTAGAGACTTCTATTCAGAATTTGTAGATAGTTGTGAGTTTTTATATGATGCCAAACCTGATCCAACACAACCTTGTGATCTTACGGCTTGTGAAATAAAAATAAGAGGCTATATAGACATATGGATAACAAGGGGTTTTTAACTCTATGGAGAACACTCACTCTCTAGAAAAGTTTATCAGAATTCAGAACATGTTTCAAGCAACAAAATGATTGTTTTCTTTATTGCAGAACCCTTTGAAAATCATCATAATCGTAATGAAGTTTTAGTTAGGAACTGGCTTTTGTGCTTATATGAAACGGAACAAATTTTCTCCTCTTTCATATTACTAACATATTCATATTTGATATTTGGGATTCTTTATCTGTTAATGATGCATTAAGGGTCTAACTGTCTGCATGCCTCATGTGATGATGACAAGATTATGTTTATTGTCTTTGCTCGAGTCCCAGTTTTGCTAGTATGACATATTAAACTATTATTGTATTACCCTGCAAGCTATAGACAAAAATAATACCCCTAGTGACTTTTGTTGAATTTCAGACCTAATACTTAAATCATAGTTATTCTGGCTTATGCTTGCTGTGAACAGTGGTAAAAAAAACATTTTTGGTGGTTATACTTCTCAATTTTTTTAATCTATTTTTCATCGGCAAATGTACTCATGTCTATTACATTAACAGGTACCTACCATGAAAGAAATGATTGATATGTGGAAGAATAAGAAAATGAACACTTTTGGTATTTTGTACAGCTGGCTTCTCGCAAAGGTATGTAGCTTATTGGCTTCTTGTAGGTATAAAATTTTGAAACTTAATAGCATCTCGAGTGCTTTCGAAATGCACAGGTGTGACTAAATTAAAACATAAATTTTAGTTCTAATTTTAATATCTTGTGTTCTAGATTTCAAGAATTCAAGTTAATTATAACTCCATGGAAGTATTGTACTCTATATGTTTTCTGATGTTTCACAATATCTTTAGGTTGGTAATAAACTTGAAGTTCTTCCTGGATCTGAGTTTCGTGTGGCGTTTGAAGAAGCAATGAAATATGGTGGAAAGGTTATTTTGGGTGATCGCCCTGTCCAGGTTAGCCTCCACTTCCCAATCTGAGATTATGAATTGTTCGAGGACTAACCAAGATGTAGATAGACTAGTTGGGGAAGCCTGACATATATGTTCTCAAAGATTAATCTCAGCCCTCCCCTTTCAAACTGTTTCCTGCGCTCCAACAGAGTATTAAACAACAATAAAGTTCCGAATTTTAAACTTGTAACTCTCGTCCTGTTTTAAAGGTATCTTTGGCGACACTTTGAGCACTTCTTCAAGCTAATTGACATACTCTGTGTGACAGAGTATGGGCTTGCCGGTACTTGGTAGGGTAAACCACGTTTTTCTTTCATTACTAGATTCTGAGGCCCATAGGGAGACTGGCCTGAGGGATAAAATATGTAGATGGCCTCCAAATATGTAGGTCATACTTAAGAAAAGTTGGATATCTAAAACACAATCTCATGAAAAACTGGTGTTAATACTAATCAAGACAGTTTGGAAATCTTAAATTTTCAAGTAGTGTCTTCTGGGGTAACTATTGCAACATACAATATTTTCTAAAGACGATTTATCTACTAAATGTTTCCGTTTGTTTATTAACAATAATTCTGCATATTACTTGATTTCCTTTGCCATTGATTTTTGGATACTTGTAAGACGGTATATGCTCCATAATGCGTCTTTTACTATCTTATTCATTATATATATGTTCAGGTTTCACAAAAAGAAAATAAGTTAAAGTTTATTATGTTTAGGACCATCTTAATGATGATACCTTCACATATTATGATTCACAATCGTTGCATTCTGTTAAATGGGATAGATTACGCTAAGGAGGACTTGGGCGAAAATGAAAATGTGGCACAAGGTGAAATTTGTGTACAGCATGATTTTTCAAGCTATCTTTTTGCCAAGCCCCGAGGATCTCAACAAAATGGTACTAATCCCACTTTCTGATAAAATAGTCTATGCCTCTTATTATCTTTGTCAAGTTTACTTGTTGGATGGAGAAGAACAACACATTTTCTATCTGCATATTGAGATTATTAACTTATACTGATTTCAGCTGAAGGACATGGATGATGCTGACATGATAACTCTTGTGATTCAAGAGATGAGCAAGGAATTCCCTTCTCTGATGGAGACCCTTGTTTATGAAAGAGATCTGTTAGTATTCTTTCCTTGTTGTTTCTTAAACCTGTATCCTTTCCTTGCTAAACTGACTGGCTTGATTAGTTAATGCATATTTCTGTTACATATCACAATTTGTTTGGTACTATAATGAGTCATGAACCCACAGTGTACAAACCAAGGATCTCCCCTTTGTAATGTTACGATAATTTCAGAAACAAGTGTTAGTTTTATTTCAACATTTTAAGATATTAAATAAACCCGACAAATTTTGGCCAAAATCTTGCAAAAAGGGAAAAAAAACTTGCGAGTGTGATTTCGTTTTCATAGCTGTGGAAACCGAAAGTTTCAACCAAAATGGTCAAAAATTGAAACCTTGGGTACTTCACACCTCATTTTCTTGTTTCCATTGGATTGTCTTTCTCATTATTTCCATTTCACAATTCGATGTTCAGGTACATGTCATCCAGTTTACTTAGAGTTGCTAGTGAACATTCTTCAGTAGTTGCAGTTGTCGGCAAAGGTCATCTTCGAGGAATTAAAAAGCATTGGAAGGAACCTATTGAGGTAACCGCCATTTTGTTTAATAGAACTAGACCTGCTTGATAGATCTTGATGACAGCTTGCAAATAGTATATACTTTCAATAGGACAGAGGAAAGATTGAACTCGTTGAACATGCTATTCCTAGCCCACCGGATTCGAATCTTAAGTAAAGTTTGATTTGTATAAGATTACGTATGTACTGGGGTCGAATCATCAATCAGTATGGTCCTATGGTATGATCAGTGTTCCAAAAAATGAATTTCCGCCTTCTCTTAAAAAAAAGAGGTGTTCCCTTGAGTCTTATGCCTCGAGGCATAATAGGTGTATATATTCCTTCGTACTTTACGATAAGAATATAAAGTTAAGTGTCTGAAGTCTGAACAAACCAAAATTGTCGGTATTTTTTTTTATTGTATATATCAGAGCCTGAACTAATCAAAGAAGGATGCTTTACATCAGCCCATAAGGCCTACCTATGCACACAGAATCCCAATATAAAAGACCAGGAACTCTAACCCGCCCCACCCCTTCACAAAACACTTCTGCCGGGTTCACCTTGGTTTAACAGATTACACACCACACCAGTTGAGAAGCAGTAACAATTCTTGCTCTAGTCCTGTTGTACTTCCCTGCAGCTCATGATAAAAAAAAAATAGATATAGGAGGTATAGCACCTTTAGCTGCTGCCTGAACCTGCCATTATGGTCCCTAAGACCACAACCAACCCAGCTGACTCACCTGCAGACACAATTGTCGGTGTTTTTAGTGTCTCGTAAACTCCAATTCATAGCCGAAGTAACACATTAACAATCAAAAGTGAAACACAATGTTTCTACGTTCTCCTTTTTATATTTTTGCTTTAATTTTTTCTTAAATTTAGATGAAAATAATATTACTATGACACGTATTGCACAATTGTGCCCCAATATGTGAGTATACCTCACAACTGAAATGCATATGCATTGTTTGAGGCTTTGAGCCTTCAGATGCATTCAGCTTGAGGCAGAAAATGGCTGAATCGCCTTTAGGTGCATCAAATATTTAAATGTTATGTATGAATCATGGTCCCTCTAACCTTATTTGGGCCATTGGTTCTCATTCATCCTTCAAGGCTTTCAACTATGTTTTAGATGATAGATACTCCTATAGCAGTTCTTTTGCCTTTTATGCATCTTTCGCCTTTGAACTAGGCCGCACCCAACAACTGTGGCTGAAATTGAAATATTGCATGAGAAAATTCTGTGGACTAGGAGGTGACAAAATCAAAGTAGGGAACCTAGTGAATTTCAGACTGATGCTTATGCTTCCTACCCTGTGCTGAGAATCCTAGTAATTTGGGGCAAACATCAGAATCTGATGCTTATGCTTCCTACCCTTCACTGCCTGTGGGCCAACACTGCCCGTTGCTAAAAGCTAAAGACACCTTATTTTTACCTGTTGGTTTTAATTTAGGAAAAAGGCCATCTATCCGTATCTTGTTTGGCTATGATACACGTATATTTATTCGTCAAAATGCTTTGCAGGTGCGGCAACTTCTTGAAATTCCAACAAAGAAGTCATGCCTCTCCGTCAAAAAGGTCCTTACCATTAGTGTTGCTGTTGTTGGTGCTGCCATTGTTTCTAGCATTTACTTTGGGAGCAAGAAGTAACTCCCCTACCAGTTCATACACTTCAAGATTAAATCAGCATAACCAAGAATACTAGTGTTTGAATAAACTACTGCATTATTCTTCATCTTCAAATGTTTTGTTATAACCATAAGTCAGATTGTTTCCTTGCTAACGACAATTCTAAGAATTTATGATGAACATCAATAAATCTGGTCATTCAAAACATAGTCTCGTTTTTCGATCAAAAAACTCTTTTTTTTTTTTCTCATTATTCATAATTCACCTTGTTTAATACTCTATATTCAGCTTTCTGTTAACTAAGGTGAAGGCAATTGGAAGTTGATATCATATCTTGAACATCAAATCAGTTGAATTGGAAAAGGAGGCGATATGATTTGCTGAATTCTTCTATTTAAACATCAAATCAGTTGAATTGGAAAAGGAGGAGATATGATTTGCTGAATTCTTCTATTTAACATATCTTATGTGAATGAAAAATTGATTAACCAATTGCTACTGAGAAAGTACTTGTGGTTTGTTGGCGCACAGGTACCAACCTGATAGATGATCAGGGTTGAAACCTTAGGGAACACTGATATATTTCAATTATCTCAACAAAAAATTTGTGTTTCCATAGAAAATTTTGAGTTCTCCATAAAAGATCCATTCGATCGAACTAAACAACGCAAACTTTTTTTTTTTTGTTGATGAAATCAAACTAAGCAAACTTCAGTCATATATTCTTAAATTCTAAAATAATGTTGATGTGAGATAAAAAAAATTTACCAATCAGATCAGATTTACTTGAAATAATGTGAGGCCAATATATACACACATTGGGATTGAATCATGTTCAACAAAAAAAAAAAGTTTGAATCAATCAATAAATGTTTAGAGACGGGCTTGTCAAATTGGGAAGGACTCTTGGTTGAGCCTCTCTATAAACAAAACTCCTTTCTGTTGGTCTAGACTTTCTCCATTTGGATCATTACAGCGGAGGAAAACGACACATTGGAGAAACACTTTGATGTGCGTGACTCCCCCATTAATTTCCCCCTCCATTGCCTGCACAAGTATAAGCCAGAAGGAGGAATCCTAGTGAGAGAAACTTCCCCTCTCTCTCTCTCTCTCTCTTTCTTTCCTTCTTCTTCTCTCTTTTCTGAGAGTGAGAAGATACGCCATTAGTACTTAACAAAATGACTCCCAAGCTTAATTCGTCAAACTCAGAGATGGACTTGGATCGACCAAACCTTGAAGAATATTTAACTACCGATTCCATCATCCATAAACCTCATGATGAGAAGCTCCGACTGTAAATCCCCCTTCTCTCTCTCTCATTCTCTCTCTCTCTCTCTCTCTCTCTCTATATATATATATATATATATATAAATCACTCCTTTCAGTTTTTATTTTTTCTGATTTCTGTATATGATTGTCGTTGTTATTAAGAGTTCTTGTATAAGATCGTCATTTTGGCTTCTTTTTATTCTAATTGTTCTCCTTGGACAATTAATTGTGTATAATTGACACAAAATTATGATCCTAGATGTTCTAATTTTGAATCTGGGTTTATTAATTGAAATATAATCTCTTTTTCGAATTTGATTAGGTCTGATTTGCTTGATATTTCTCCTACTCTAACTGAAGCTGCTGGTGCAATAGTTGATGTAAGATGCTACTAATTACTTTTTGGTTCTTATTTGAATTCATTGATTTATTTATTTTTAATTATGATTCCTTTAATTTTCTTAAATCTTAGCTCTTAAAAAGAACAAAATTTGATTTTTCATAAGTCACTGGCAATTATTCAACTGACTTAACTTGATTATGTTCCTATTTAGAGGGTTTGAGTGGTTGGTAGAATGATATGATGCTTGGGTAGCCATTTAGTTTCCAATTGATGTATTTTATTGAAATTTTGTTAAAATGTTTGAACTTTATGAACAGGAATTTATTGGATTATTTTGATTTTGTTGGTGTACATGAACAGGATTCTTTTACTCGATGTTTTAAATCGATTCCTTCTGAACCTTGGAACTGGAATGTGTACTTATTTCCTCTTTGGTGCTGTGGGGTGGTAGTTAGATATGGAATACTTTTCCCAGTAAGGTGAGACAATCGATTTGAGTTTTTATTTGGTTATATCTTCTGTAAATAGAAGTTAGTTTTGAAGATCAGTTATAGTTTAAACTCATCTGGTTTTCGATCCCTCTTGTCCAAAAAGTCGAGAACAACGAAACTCATGAGTCGTGACAGAGAATTGCTATGAATAGCTTATTAAATGAGTTGATCTTTTTTTTTTAACATTTGCTCGATCTTGTGCTCGTGCAGCATTTGGTATCCCATTCTACTTATCACTACATATACTTTCGACAATCAATAAATTTTGTTCTGATTAACCATTGAGAAAAAAAATGCATAGTTTATTAGTAAGGTACGAACATTAAAAAAACAAGTTTTCGGCCAAAAGATGTAAGTCTCTGAG
Organism: Eschscholzia californica subsp. californica; assembly: GCA_002897215.1. NCBI lineage: Eukaryota > Viridiplantae > Streptophyta > Magnoliopsida > Ranunculales > Papaveraceae > Eschscholzia > Eschscholzia californica. Next base: position 608,802 of record BEHA01000875.1, read on the forward strand.
AGTGGCAGGACGCTATATACTCTCTCTCTCTCTCTCTATCTCTATGGGTTTAGCGGAGGTCATAGGAATTAAGATGCTTGTGCACTATGTTTTGAGCATCTTCGATAATGTTACTTATCCATGATCAAATTTCAGGGTACTGGTTCTCACAATAGGATGGATAATATTCCTATCTTCATTTATCTCAGTGCACTTCCTGTTAAAAGGGCATGATAGGTGGAGGAAAAAAATGGAGGTACTACTATACTACTCTTTAACGTTGACTATTTCTGCACCAGTTTTAGGTTACTTGGGAGTGCCCTTCAATCCTTGACAGCTAATGTTCTTGCGGACAAGATAATGTAATTCACCTCTGCACCATAATCAAGTCCTCAAAATGTCTACAAGTAGTACAATAGAAAGGAAGTTAGCGGGTAGAGAATTTTTCTTAAGGACAGTTGTATTCGTAATTAAGGTGACCGATTGTTTTGGCTCCAGTCGCCGAGTCCCGTCATAAGGTCCACTAACTTCCTTGACCTTCCTCTTCACCCCCCTTACATAGTTAATGTCAACTGAGGTTTGTTTGTACTGGAAAAACTCTTAGTGATTATTACGTCGATTACTCGTACTTTTCAATTTCAAAGTACGCTGTTTACATTTGTAGTCAGACTCTATTTAAACATTGTACCCTTTTCCTAATAATCTGTTGGTGAATGTTTTCCAGAGGTATTTGGTGGAGTTAATTTGCAGCTTTTTTGTTGCATCATGGACTGGGGTTGTTAAGTATCACGGACCACGACCTAGCATACGGCCCCGGCAGGTACTGTTCGTTCTCATCCTACTTTTCAGAATTTCTGTGTAACATTAGAAAAAGTAAAATGACATAGCAAGCATAGGAAAATGAAAGCAAACATTGAGGTACAACCATATGACTTATAGATCTCCAAATAAGGACAACGACTGTTCAATAGAATAGAGAACACAATAAATAAGATCAAATAAATAAAATGGTCAAATAGGCGGAAACCAGTTCGAGTCAATAGAGAAATGGTAAATTTACTAAATGGCCTTTCACTATCTGACAGTCTTATGACCAAATCAAATGTCATTAAATTTTTAGAAAAATCATTATAAGAAGCGAAGCCCGATGCTTCCGTGTTCTTTCCAATATTGATTTACTTGTGATGGTTCCAACTTCCAACAGGTATTTGTGGCGAATCATACGTCTATGATCGATTTCATTGTTTTAGAACAGATGACTGCATTTGCTGTTATCATGCAGAAGCATCCTGGATGGGTTGGTAAGTTCCGAAGATCAAATATTTATTTACATGATATATTTCATGTGCGTCGTTTTGGAAGCTGTTCTTTGCCTTGCTTATTCGTTAATCCACCGGTGTATTTGTGCACTTTTGGTAATTTGTATAATACTTCATGACCTATAGAGCTACATGATCAGACACGGGATTCAGGTCCCACCTCGGCTGTGAGACAGACGGTTTGCAAGGGAGTCATTCAAGAGCCACCCTAAATGTTCAAGTATCGAGGAAAAACTAAATAAATAAATAAAAATAAAGGGGTGAGCTTGACGCGAGTTGGCCAAACTCCGCTCGTCGGCTCGTGCTTGGGCTACCACCGGATTTCAATAAATGGGATTTACTTGGGAGTTTGACTACTTCGCTACAGAATGACATCCTTTGTGCTGTATGTGATTGTTCTGGCAGTCGCTGAATATTGGTTATATCTTCAAATGCTCCTCTATCCTAAATAAGGATACTTTAATAAAAACAAGTGGATCAGTTACCTTGAGGTTCACCTAGGCAAAACTGAACTACTATAATTAAACCTGGACATGTAGTTGTTATTAGCTTGGTGGTGTGTGTGGTGAATTCTAGTCAAAGTTGATCCGGTGAATGATAAAATGATAGGATTAATTTTATAACACTTACTTTTATCAAGAATAATGTCTGGAAGACTAGTCTGGAGAAATATAATTTGTACATGTGCTTCAATAGAATCGGTGTAGTGAAGGCTCTAAACATCAAAAATTAAACTACCTTGTCTTAATATGTAGCGTACTTATTTGTTGTCTCTTTCTGTTTACCTTTTTCTTTCAGGGCTACTGCAAAGCACAATTCTAGAGAGTGTAGGCTGTATCTGGTTCAACCGCTCAGAAGCGAAGGATCGTGAAATTCTAGCAAGGAAGTAAGTTTCTAATCCTCACATGATAATTACTTCCACAGAGGCAACCCGATCTCTATTGTAGTATACTAAGCTTTTCATATGTAGGTTAAGGGAACACATTCAAGGTGTTGACAACAACCCTCTTCTCATATTCCCAGAAGGGACCTGCGTCAATAACCACTACACTGTCATGTTCAAAAAGGTTTCTTTCTTTAACTATTCTTTCCAAATTTTACTTCAGAGTTCTACTAATCTAGTGAAAACATGATTATATGATGTTGTGTGTGGTGTTAGCCGTTGAAATTTTGAAATCATGTTGCTTTTCCGGTTTGTTATATAACTTTGTATAGCATGCCCTTATCACTTTAATAGAAAGAAATACGGAGTAAAAATCCAGCACTACCCATGTTGGCCCTCGAGGAGCAGATGCAGTACAATTCAATCGGATGATTTAGATCTATGATGCAGATTCAAGTAGTACATGATAAGCCCCTAGATGGGGGAAAATGGGGGACAATGATGAAACCTTGACTAGATCTTCATCTCTCTTTTGTACTGTATTCACTCCTCAGACCAAGAAGCCCTTGATCTAAGAGTTTCCAAACCAGGCGCGTCGACCTGGATTCGACACGGCACATCACATCCTGTTTGTAACGGGTGTGGTTTGTCCGAAGGCTGGCTTTGAAGCAAATTGCAAACGGATATAATGATATATGAATATTATTTACAACTTAATATGCAGGTGTAAGATATCTTCGCTATGTATGATACATGGATATTATCTACAAGATACTAATTGTTATATAACTACCGTATTTTTTATAGTTCTCCCTGCTGGTTTATTTCCAATTTTCTTGTTCCTTATGGTTTTCCTAGGGTGCTTTTGAACTCGGATGCACTGTCTGCCCAATTGCAATTAAGTACAACAAAATTTTTGTGGATGCTTTTTGGAACAGTAAGAAGTAAGTAACGCTTTAAATGTTACTAATTACTATATCTTTGTTTTCCGCCATCACTGACTCTGATAGTGTTAATACCAAATTTGGCGTGTTATATTATTTTTGTTTCACAGACAATCATTTACGATGCATTTGCTGCGCCTTATGACATCTTGGGCCGTTGTTTGTGATGTGTGGTACTTAGAACCCCAAACACTAAAACCTGGAGAGACATCAATTCAATTTGCAGAGAGGTAAGTTATATGGTTTCATTATCAGTTGATGGTAATTGAACAGTCCTCTTTCTTTGTTCTATTATCTTAAGTAAGGTAGGCGAACCCTCGAATCTTATAGCTAACTTTGGTTTGCAGGGTTAGAGACATAATTTCAACTCGAGCGGGTCTCAAAAAGGTTCCTTGGGATGGATATCTCAAACACTCTCGCCCTAGTCCCAAGCTTGTCGAGCAAAAGTATGGCCGAACAATCCCCATCTCATTTTTTTCAAGCGTAATTTATTGTTGGTTAATGGTATTCATCGTCACCATCTAAATATAGTAGCAAGTTACGTACAAAATTGGTCTTTTCACATCAGAGTAGTTGTACCAGGAAAAGCTAGGTTGCCTGTTAAAATTTATACAACCAAAACTCAATTGTATCCGAATAAAATTAACATATCCATTTTGTGAATGTATCTAGTTTATCGCTAACCGCATATTTTGTTTATTAGTTTGTTCTTACGACAATGTCTATTATAAAAAAGTAACCAGCTGAAATATCATTATCATTGATAAATTCACCTCAATATTTTCAATTTGCAGGCAGAGGATTTTTGCTGACTCAGTACTTCGCCGCCTAGAAGAAAAATGAACATAAAGGTCCTTATGAATTTCACCTTGTAAGCAGCTAAATAACAGCATTAAGTTATGCATTTGAATTTGTCTGTAAGAGAGAGTAGAGTATTTTCAGTACATCAGTGATCAATTTTGTTCAGTCCAATCTTTGAGTAGTGGTATTTTTCAATAAAGAGTAGGGGTATTTTCTTTTTTTCAGCTAAATTAATCAAGGCTAAATTAATAAAGAGTAGTGGTATTTTTCAATAAAGAGTAGGGGTATTTTCTCTGAGTAGTGGAATTTTGTTCAGCTAAATTAATCAAGGCTTTAATGTCAATGAAAGGTTTACTGAAATCAAGAAATGCTATGAATGCTTCTAATTCATCCTTAAAAAAAAGGCAAAAACCTATTAAACATAGTAAGAAAACAAAGAAACCCTATTCTAAAATCAAATTTAAATCTAAGTAAGCTTCTTGATCTAATGATAAGGCCCATTTGATTCCTCAACAATTTCTTTTTTTCAACAACAAACAAAATATCTGCCTCCCTCTTTCTCTCCCTCTCCTGCCTTAACCGTTTCTTTGTTGAGTTTATCTTCTAGTTGGCTTCTCTGGCGAAGGGTCTTCCCTTCGCCGGATTCCTCTTTTTCTTTGTTCTAATAATATATAGTTTTTAGATCATTTTCTTTCTTGTTCTATATATTTTGTTAACGATCGGAGACGGCGATCCTTAAACCTAATTCCTGTTCAATTCATATATCATTCTGTAACACTAATTCCAAAAATTAGGTTTTCTTGAATTATATAATTTTGGAATTTAGGTTTCTGATCAAAAGCAGAAGAAGAAAGAGGAAAATTTGTTGTTGTTAGGAAAGGCAAATAAGAGAGATTCAGCCATTTTCGAATTAAACTTCTCATCCTCGTTCATCACCGAGTCATTATACTAAAACTCAAGGGAAAAGGTCTAAGTCTCGAGTTGATTCAGACTAAATGATTGACAGTCAGTCGGTATTCATGGCTAACGAATCACAATTCGTTTGCTATTTTGGGGGAAAATTCAGATCTGCGATAATTGTGATGACACAGAGTGGCCTCTTCGTCGGGACGGTGCGTGTTTGCACTGGTGGCGGTTTTTCTGTGGTGGCGGCGGTTATCCGGTGGTGGCGGCGGTTTTCCGGTGATAGCATCGGCGGTTCTTTCTTTTTTTATTTTTCTTAATACTGTAATTTTTTTCTTTAGTCGGCCTTCAGGGTCTTTTTAGTCGGATCTTTAGTATCCTTTTGTCAACCCTTCAGGGGTTAGTTTCTCGGATCTTTAGGATCCTTTGCGTCTGTGTCTAGTCCAATTTCTTTCCCTTCATGAGGCACTTGTGCATTTAAAGGTATGCAACTCTCGTGAAGTTTTCATTGAGAGAAATAACAATTATCGTCCATGTACATCGTGATTTTATCACTTATGAATGGAAATGTTTCCGATGGATCAAAAAAAAAATAAAAAAACAATTTCTTTTTTTCCCCATTGCTTAAGAGTATTAAAGAAACCGTTCACAAGTGACACAATCACCCTAAATCTCTGATTTTGAGTTTTTTTAAGGGTGGTAAATAAAAATAGTGGATTTTAGCATAGTATAAAAGTAGATAATAGATCAAGTGAGTTACTTCGATTTTACAAGGACCACCTTAGGGTTGACAGAATCCGTGGTTTCTTTCTTCTTCTTCTTCTTTTTCAACTTCCCTAGGTTTTTGATGTAATTTGGTAACTCACGGTAAAGAGGAAGGAGTAAAATATCATTATAAAATGATAATATTTTCAACACAGTGTTTATGTATTCACACAATTTTTATGTATAACACACAATTTTTATTAGTAATAAGCTGCAATGCACCATCCCCATTCCCCGTCCACTTTTACAAACATTACATAACACCCGTCTATTCATTCATATATCACATTTGTCTAAACTAGAAGAATAATTTAAAAACCGAAACTTTGAGAGTTATAGGAAACCAAGTCTTAATCTTAATAATATTTGAAAAAGAAAATCCGTAAAAGTACAACTTTATCCCTAAAATCAACGTAAAAAAATATTTTCGAAATCTCAGAACAAAATCTTAGTTTGTTTTCAGCAATTTTGTAAACTTCTGAACAAATTTGTTTTTAGTAAAAAATTATTTTACAAAAATGTTTTGCATTTTGTCTTTTCCATTTGACTAACACATTGATTAGTAATAACATTTTGGCTAAACCATTTCGATTTGTCTCAAGAAGAAGAAATGGTTTTCGCATTCTTTTGTTTCGACAACCACATTTAGACTAAATGACTAATTCATTTTTCTTTTTGTTTTTTGCAAAAATTAAAATGTTTTGCATATTATCATTTGTATTTGACAAACCCATTAATAGACAAATAATATTTTGGCTAATAGATTGTAGTATATGTTGTTCACAACATAATTGTATACGTTGAACAACATAATTGTATACGTTGTCAACATTTTACACAAGTCAGAACATTATTATATATGTTATCAACAGTTTATAACAACACAAATATATGTAAAAAGTTTATAACACAGGGGTAAAAAAAGAATTGTGAAAAAATATGAATATTTTGTTCAAAATAATTATATATGTGGAGGTTGTGGTATTCATCTCTCAACGGTCCAGATCAAAGTTTCAAATCACAAACGCCACATCAGCTGAGTAACTTCTTTTGTCAAAATCTTTTGAGATTTTAGCAGTTCCCTTTCTTAAAAGTGTTCGAAAATAAATTCTTTTACATTAATTTTTCGGGGTGGGTTTTTCCCTATTTGAGCCCAAATTTACATTTTTCCCCTAGTATTGTTAAGGGGAAATTCGTTGTTTGGACCCAAATTTGTTGTTTGACCTCCCTTTTTTCAGTGTTTACTACTTTGGACTCCCTTTTGACGGAATCACCAAGGAATATTCTGTCTCTAGAGTTATACTTTAAACAATTCCCAGTTTGCCCTTATATAATCAGTATTGCACTTTGGACACCTTAGTATATTTAACTCATCTTCTTCTTCTATCTTTAACTCATCTTCTTCCTCATAAACCCTAATCACCCTAATCACTCAGAAGTTTTTTTTAAATACTTGCTTAAAAATCAACATTAATTCATTTCATACATTAAAGCTTATGAAATCAAATTTGATTTAAAAAAGTTGGGATAGTCTTAATCTTGTTTTAATATTTTTATGCTATTGTTTGTTGTTACCGTGGGACAAATGAAGATGATGGTGGTTCTGGTGGTATTGACGGTAATAGATTTTTCTATTTTCCGTTGCAAGTGGAGATGAACTATTGTATTTAACAAGTAAGGTGGCAACATGTGAAAGCTTCTTTGTCCATAAAAGGGCACGGGAAGAAATGCAATTCATATGGGAAAGTTCAACCAACAACCATCATACTTTCTCTCTTTAGAAATTCTATCAAATTGGAGAGACTAATGGAAGATGAAGGTGGTTCTAGTGGTGTCGACGACAATAAATTTTCCTATGATAACATTTAGGTCACTGATGAAAGACAGTGGTTCTTTGATGTTAAGATTTTGATATTTATCAATATGGATCATCTTCATCACCATCTATTAGATCAATCACAAAACCCACATCATTGAAACTCATATGATCATCTTCTTCATCTTCAAATCTCCCTATTTTCAAATTATTACATAAAATGATTCTGGAACCAAATTGGGTTTTCTTGTCAACAAATCAAAAAACCAGATAAGACCAAAACCAGTCCATTAGCTGCTCACGGATAAAGATCACCCATTAACCCATATCTCTCTTGATTCTTTTATGAGCTTGAACCATGAGCCGTAAAACAGGATTTGTGATAAAGTTGATCCAATGAGATAAAGATGTTCCCCTCTTGGTGTTTGCAAATCAAATTCCAAACAAAATCTTAAATAGCGATTATGAGCCAATGTTGTCGATGAATTTCTTTTTCATCCATGATAAGACCAACAGTAACTCCTATGCAACTGTTTCTCTCTGTAACACAATGAAGAAGAAGGGTAAAATAATCCTGGTTGTTTTGGAAATGTCATGTTTAACTTTTTTTTTTCCAAAAAGGGAGTTGTAACTCTAAAAAAGGAGTCCAACCATCATGTCAATTATACGAAATGACGTTCAAACAACAAATCTCCTTATTGTTAAAGGACCTCCCCATGAATCCATTAACCAAGTTTAGTTAAAGGCCCTCATGTCCTGGGTTAAAAGTAGGTGTATATCACCCACATCCCACTTTTAGGATATATACCAACACTAAGAGCATCTCGTCAAGTTATCGATCTCTATCGAGAATCTAAATTTTGTGCCCATTCAATTACTCAGTCTGGTTCGGTTAAAAATACAAATTCCTTTGAGCATTATCAGCTTTTTGACTGGCTGACCAGGCAGGCCTCTTGGATATGAGGCAAATCACGTTCTCCATCAATAATAGTTATTCACCTCTTCAAACTCAGTTTCTTTTAAGAATCGGTGTCGTCTTAGAAACAATAGTTTTTTTTTGTTGAACTTCTTAGAATTACTTGTGTTGTTTTCAATCAACTCTCACACCTCTCCTCTGCTTTTTCTTACCTATTTATTAAAGGTTAGAATAGCCATTATTTTTATTTTGGCCACCTAAAGATGACCAACTCATCAAAATGGCCCCCTAAATGACAAGCTTCTAATATAACATCTTTTTGAACTTTTCAGTCAGGTGAATTTTAGTCGACTTTAACAATTGACTTATTCTTTCTTTATATACCCCTCATTCCAAAAATTATACCATTTTTATCTTTTCTCTCACTGTGGTCATAGAAGCTTCGCCACAACTTGTTTGGTTCAAATAGGGAAAATGGTTGTTTAGGTTCAAAAAATTATGATAATAACTAAAAAAGCTTAGACTTTTTTCTATTAGGTAGAAATTACCACATTTTTATGAGTAGTGATATATTAAGTCTAAAATAATATGAATAATTAGTAGAAAGGTCATTTTTAATTTTTCTCATTCCAAAAGTGCCCTTGCTCCTTAAAGTTCACATTTTCTCTGCAAACCGAAATTTAGGATTTTTTTCTTGTTGCTCTTCTCCTTCTCCAATTCTTCTTTTTCTTCTTCGATTTCTGGAACATGAGGTTCTTCACCAAGCTTAGGTACTCTAAGAACAAATAGACAAAAAAAATTTTGCTGAACTAGATGTCTCTTTGTTTTCTGCTTTAAATGACACCTGCTTTGTTTGAAATGACACTTACATTATGAGAAAGTATAGTTACTTTGATCTGCTTCGTGTAAAGTGGTCTTGTTGACTTGTTTCATTACTTTTAAACATATTGGCTTTGGTTCAAAATATGAGTTAGGCTTACAACAATGGCCTATACTAAACTTGATTCAACAGTTATCGGGCTTATCACATCATCTTGATATAGCAATGCCTTGTAACGACATGTTTGCAGTTTACATGTTGCAAACACATGTTTGAAAAACAGATTGTTGCAAACACATGTTTGAAAAACAGATTGTTGCAAACACATGTTTGCAGAACTCATTTGCAAACACTTATTTGCAAAATAGATTGTTGCAAACAAATGTTTGTAGAACAGGTTGTTGCAAACATATGTCTGTAGAAAAATGTAAATGGAAACAACGCTGTTTTTTCTGGGAAACACGTTTGCAGAACAGATTGTTGCAAACACGTTTGCAGAACAGATTGTTGTAAGCACGTTTGCAGAACATATTGTTGCAAACAATATGTTTGCATAACAGATTGTTACAAACACGTTTGCAGAAAAATACAGAAAAACGTAAAGGGAAAAAACGTCGTTTTTTCTGAGTTTTTATTTTTTAAAAAAAATATTGAAAGTGGATCTTGTTAGAAAATTAATGAAAAATTATTTCTAAATATATAATTTTTATAGAAATCCGACATCTCAAACAAAAGTTATATCGATTTAAAGTTTAAAGAAAAATAAAAGAATTTAGTTACACAAAATGACAAAAAGGGGTATTTTAGTATTTGCACACTTTTTGACCATTTTCAAATACTCATTTTCAATATTATTTTGACCTCTTCTAGAAATTACCCAGTTCAACTAATTAATTTTTAAGAAATTTAATAAACCATAAATTTTCTACTGACTCCAAAATAGAGCACCAAATTAATCCCATAAGATGTATGGAGATAATTTTGTGAAGCACGAAAGATTGAACTAGTTTGGAGGGAACATAGATAGAAAGAGAGAAACGATCAGAACCTGTCGAGATTCAAGAGTAACATCAATTATTAATCAGTGGATTGACAGACCATGAATTTTATCATCATCTCGTTTCTCCTTTCCCTAAATATCTCCAAAACTCAAATCTCTAAACATCCCTCTTATTCTACTCTTCTTCCACCACAACTGTGATTTAATTACTAGGTCAGTTCAGTTAAAAATACAAATTCCTATGGCCATTTTATCGGCTTGTGACGGGCTGAATGGGCAGGCCTCCTGGGAAGAATAGCCAGTTTTTTTTAAACTCAACTCATCTAACTCCTCTCAGACCTTCAATATACTAAGGCAAAAAACACATTTGACAGCCAAACTACAGACCCTAAATCTTATTGTAATAATGAAAAGACATGTTTCAATCTCCCAAATTCTTAAGTTAGATATAAACTTTCTAACCAAAGTATAGTGGAGAGATGGAATATATGATTAGTGTAGGAACTATATTCATCCCAATGGCACTTAAATAAGCCAAAGAGTCAAACTCAAGTCCCATTTTTTACTCCCTTTCTCTTCCAAACACCAATCCCATTTCCAATCCTTAACCCTAATTAATTTGGGGAAAAAAAATCTAAAATCAAAAAACAACCCACCTAATTCCCTAACCCTAACCTCTTTATATATAGCAAAATGTTTGTGGCGTTTCCACGATCAATGAAACAGATAAAGAAATCCATGGATCAGGATATTTTCCACAATATAATTTTAATCTAGCGCCCGAGCCATTACACCGTGAAGAACTGATTTAATCTTCCGGAATTGGTAAATGGGCGCACAAATTAAACTTAAAACAAAATCACCCACATTCAAAATCAAATATTAACTAAATAGTAAAGCTCAGACAGCCAAGGGTTTGTCTTCAATTTCTAGGGTTTAATCCAGAAATCAGAAACTCTAGTCCACTTAAGCTTCATCACTGCAACCAATTTCAGCTAATACATGATGATGAAAGAAGAAACTAAGAAATTTAAAAATGAAGAAGAAACCAATATATTATGTGCTTAACCATGTGGAGAAGAAAAACCCTAGAGGAACGAGTCGGAGAGATAAGTGATAGATTAGTAGTGTGGGCATGTATTTATAAAGATACAAAGTTTTGTTTAGGGTTTTGATGTATGCATGATTTGGCTGGGCTTAGGGGCGCCTTTTATAACTTTTCCTTTGATAAACTAGAAACAAGATTTGTCATAGCCTATTGGGGTGGGAATAGGGCGGGCAAAGGAACCCATTGGTAGATAATATGATACTTGGGTAGACTGGGGTGGGCTTTTTTTTGTTAATATCTCGTTGTCAAAGCCTGCCTATGTATACATGTATATACTCACACATATAAATACTTGATTTATAACGAAAATTATTTGTGTTTCATTATATATATATATATATATATATATATATATATATATATATGTGTATGTATAATTGTACTAGGGTATAGCCCGTGCCCAATGGTCACGGAAATTTCTATATGCATGTTAGGTAGTTTTGGTTTTTTGTGGGTAGTTATAAAAAAAGGGAGAGAATTAAGGAACTTCTGTTTTAGTGGGTTTGAAATTCAATTTTGGTTGTAGAATGTCGTGGTTTTTTGTGGGTAGTTATCGAAAAGGTGGGAGAGAATTAAGGAATTTCTGTTTTAGTGGGTTTGAAATTCAATTTTAGTCGTTAGATTAGACAATTCTTGATCAATATCGGACAGACGTGAATATCCAAAACATAAATCTACGGTCCACCTCAAAAAACACCATTGTGTTTTATATAATATGTTTTATATAATAGATATATATATATATATATATATGTGTGTGTGTTTGTGAAGGCCTTGTACGACATATTCCAGGAGTACTTAAAGCGTGATAAAGATTTCGACTAATAATAGTTTATGCCCCAAGATTTCATTAAGAGATCTAGACTAGTAATTTCCACATGATAGAGATAGATATGAAAAAGGAACAGGGAGGAAGTGGGAGAGAGAGAGAAGACGGTAAAGAGGAGGTTACAAAAGTAGACCTACTCTAGACCTAAATAAGAATTAACTATCCACAAAAAAATAAAACAAAAACATATTAAGAGAGATAAAGAGAATTGACTTGAATTGGAAAAATTGTTAATTTCATGTAATGGTCCTGCATGGGAGAATGGGTATCTAACAACCAAGAAGATAAGGTCCAAGTCCTCTCCACTTATTGTCAATTGCTTTTGAGTTGGATGACTACAAACTTAACATGGTACCAGAGCTAGGCGCACACATAATAGGCTTAAAAGCCACATGTGCTCCACATCGTCCAAAAAAAATACACTTGTTAGGCTCAAAGAACGCCAAACGTGAGGGGGCCTGTGAGAATAGTCCCATATGGGAGAATGGGTATATAGCAACCGAGAATTTAAGGTCTAGGTCCTCTCTGTTCATTGTCAATTGGTTTTGAGTTGGATGACTACAAATTTAACAAGATCAACTTGCTAAGCCTCTCTGGTTTCAACTCGAAGCCCATTTGACACGTACAAAAATAAAGTGGGAAGCACTTTTTGAAACTCGCCCCTCTATCCTCACTTGAACTTACTCTCAACTGATCAACTTTATCTTTAAAGCAACTCACCTCTCGGCTCTCTCTCTCACTCTTTCTATCTTCAATCGTCTCTGTCTCTCTCTTTCTCGTTCGAGATAAAGGGGCTGAATTTTGGCGTAGAATTTGGTGCTTTCTTCCCCAAATTTAGAATTTCAGATCATGTTTGCAAACGTACCCAACGAACAATGCGAAAAAAATCCTATCAAATACACTTTGTAGTTTCACGTAAGAGAAAGTTATTTTCTTTTCCATCGTAAAAATTAAAAGTTGATTTTCAAATCTAAATACACGAATCAATTTAAAGGAAACCTTATTTAGCTCGTACATCCCCAGCAAAATTTTAGTTGTACACGTAACTCTTAAAAAGATACTCTAGAACTTAAGAATCACCAATCAATCCCTAATTACTCTCTTATTTTGCTACACCAATGAAGTATGATTTAGCTTGGTATTCACTCCATTCAACACATTCCCATCCAAAGAAACTGGAACAACACCATTAAAATTCATCCTATGACTCTTCGTCTTCCAAAAAAATATTTGATATCTCAACTCACACCCTAAACTCACCCTCAAATCAACTGTTAGGTTTAAACCCTCCCGGAAAACCGCTTTCCAAAACTTCTCTGGTAAACCTCTGACCCTAATTTCTCTTTCTGTACTCTTCATATGACCTTGATAAAACCCTTGTATAATACCACTTCCAATACTCCCATTACCATAAAATAATTTGACACTATTATCATTGTAATAAATACCCATCCCTTTATTAGGGTTTGAGATTTGGAACTTGGTTATAAGAGTGGTATTCCGATGACTGGTATTGTTGAAAGAAGTGGTATTCCGGTGACTGGTATTGTTGAAAGAAGTGGTATTCGGTTCATGAAGGTTGAATCCGACTATGGTGAAATTAGGGTTTTTGGGAATGAAACAGAGCCAAACTAATACAGAAGCTAACCCTAATACGATTATAACTTGAAGAAACCAAAAGAAGTAATCACAACGAACCATGATGATTTAGAAGCTAAAATTTTCTGATTGATTATCTCAATTTCTTTGATGGGGTTATATTAGTATTTATAGAAATCTATTTAAGATATTTTAGGAGAGAGAAAAAAACGGAATGAAGAAAGGAAACGAAGATTAAAAGACTCCTATAGTCCTATATATAACGTAGACTTCGATTTAGGGTTCTACTATATTCGTCTAATAGAACTCTTCTTCTACACGGCTATAAAACAAAAGGTTAATTATGTTTTCACCCCCCAATTTATGATCACCTGACTGTTTTAGTCCCTTAGGTGTCCGCCAATTTGTTTTACTTGGCTAGGCCTGATTTTTTAAAATAATTTCTTTATTTTATCCACATCATCTCTATCTCTTTCTTACATTTCACTGCCACTCACTCACTTCATCCCTCCACCTCCACATCTTCTCTTCAGTAACGTAGCCGACAGTAAGTTATCGGCGACCTTCAAATAAAAAGAAAAAAAAGTTCTGGTGGCAACAATGTCGTAGTTGTAGGAGAAGAAGAATTATTTTTGTGAAATTCGCTGGAAGAAGTTACCGGACAACGACTTTAGTGAAAAGAAAGAGATGAGGTGGAAATATAGAGAGATAAAGTGGAGGAGTGAGAGAGTAAAATTTGGAGACAAATACAGATGATGTAGATAAAAAAAAAAAGAATTACTTACAGAAATGTCACATTTAAGGATAGTTTTAGGAAAAAACTAAAAATTTAGCCTTTGAGAGCAAATCAAACAACTGGTGACAAATTGGGGGCTAAAACAAAATAAACTCCAAATTATTTTTTTTATGATGGGTTGTGTTACTAGGGAACCAACTGTGGTTATGGCGGCCCGGAGTAATTTTGTTAAGTCACTGGTTGTGGGCCTCGTAGCATGTCAGTGCCAGTTCTTAACAGTGTGGGTGTGTGGGGCTAACTATGTAAGAGCATCTCCAACGCAAAATTCAAAAAAAAAAAAAAATCAATTAGTCCTACTTCTCAAGTTTTAATTGAAATTCTCATCCTTAGGTGACAAAAATAGAGATCTTCAAATCTTATATGTCTCCACTGCAAAACTCTAAACTTATATTTTCACTTATGTGACATTGTTATTTTTGTAAAGAAATAATTAGTTATTTTAGAAATATACGAAGACTTGATTTCTATTGGTTCAAATTCAAATAAAGAAAAGAGTATGGAAACTTCGCGTGTTTACGAAAGCTACACACTCCACATTTTTATTGCTTGCTGATAGACATGTTGTTTCTTTCTCATCTAAATACTTGTTCTGAGTCATCGGAAAAGATAACCTCCTCTTTATCATATTGGTGGATTTATATATTATACGTATGCATTTTTCTAAAATTTGACTAAAGTCTGAAATA